>JAWWLR010000166.1:38962851-38985063 GCA_035041075.1 Acraspis erinacei | reverse complement strand
TTCTAAAAAATCTGAAAAAATTTCATATTGTTCTATGGTTAATTTCAAGACATTTTTAATCTATGGAACTTTTTTTTTAAACTTTGAAGTTTTTGAGAAAAATAACGATGATGGAAAAAAACCGTTTTTGGGACATTTTTGCATTTTGTCCGCCGTTTTTTAAGAAAAAACACAAATATAAAAATTTTCTGTTAAAGTTTAAGAATTTTGTGCACCGATGGTTGAAGAAATTTTAAGATATTAACGCGCTTTATGTCTGAAAAAAAATTATAAAAATAAAAAATCAAACATTTTTCACTATTTTCGTATTCAAAAACCGCCATATTTAATTTCTAGGTCAAAATATTCGAATTTTGAGCACGGATTCGAATTTAGCTCGCTCAAAAACATAAGGAACAGTACTTTCGATCTATTTATTGTTTTGTTATACCCATAAATTTTTCGGTCAAACTCATGTTATAAAATTGATAGCTTTGGTCGTTAATGGGTTAAGTAGATAAATTTTAAAATCAGAAACACAAACTTTCAAAAAAGATTTACATTTTCAACCGAACAGTTGCATTTTTATTTAAGAAAGATGAAATTTCTTCCAAATCCAAAAAATTCCAGTTAACTTTCCAACACCAAAATATGAATGGTAAACAATGAGTTAATTTTCTGCAAATTAGTCGAATTTTAAACCAAAAAGTATGAATTTTTAACAAGATTGTTAAATTTTTAACTAAACAGTTTCCTTTTTATCCAAGAAAAATGAAAATTCTACTCAAATAATTTTATTTTTAAACCAAAAAAAAAATTTACAAATTAAAAAAAAAGAGTGCAATTTTAATCTAAAAACGATTTCAATTGAATTTTCAACACAAAAATACGAATTTTTAAGAAAAAGTTGAATTTTCAACCAAAAAGGATGTATTATTAAGAAAATTGTTCAATTTTCAACCAAATAAAGAAATTTATAATTAAAAATATAATCTGCAGGAGAAATTTTTCGCTAATTTGCAAAAATATGTAATTAATAATATAATAATAAAATAAAACAGTAAAAAGTTAATAATAATATTCTATAATCATAATTTTTCGACAAAACGGCCACTATTTTTAACATTTTTGTCTCCCGACTTTCTCCCGATTCTCCCGGTGAATATTTGTGATTTCTCCCGGTTTATAAAAATAACTGTCTTTGCAAAACCCGCCTTTAAAACTTTAAAAATCCATTATTAAACGAAATTTTTAATATAAGGTTTTAAATATTTATGAAACAATAATTAATAATTAATAATTTCAAATTGCAAGCGTCTGTAATTAAAAAAAATATATGAACGATTATGGACAATTTAATTAGAAAAAGGAGTTGAATTGTATAATTTCTAATTCAATAAAAATTGAATATTTGAGATTCAAATTTTGGAAATTGAACCATTTAAAATTCAGAGGAATTGACATTGTATTCTTTATAAACAAATTCGTTAAAAATAAATAATTAATGATTGAAAACTTTTAAATTTGAATTCAAATCGATTAAAATTTGACAATTTAGTATTTGAAACTAAATTGAATATTTCAAATGCCAAGCTTCTGAAATTCTAGAATTTTAAATTGCCATTAAATAACAAAATTACAAGTTAAAATTAAAACTGAAAAAATTTATTTCCCAAAAATTGTGATATTTAAACTTTTTTATACCAAAACCTTTAAAATGTTTAATTATTGGAAGTATATTTAAATCGCTTAAGAATTAATAATTTTTAAATTGCTAATACAAACTTGCCAGAAATTAAACAGTTTTTATTTTAAACTCAATTTTTTTATTTTTAACTTCAAATCCTCCTTTAGAATTATTATTAATTTTAGAAATTCTCGAATATAACATTTTTAAATTTAAAATTACTTATTTGTTTAAATCTTCAACTAAAAATTGGAGAATTTTAAGATCTTAGATAGCAAATTAAAAATTAAAATAAAGAATACAAAACAATCTTTCTATGATATTATTTAATTTTTTTATTGTACAATTTCATGCTTTTGAATCCGAAATTGCTTTATATTTACATCCAAAATTATTAAATTTAGAACTGAATATCAACTCCTTTAATATAAAATTTTGAAATATTTAATTTTAAATAAGGCGAGAAATATTGCTGAAAGTATCAAAATTTACTTATTACTTAATTAATTTTTTACTGTAATTCAACTAATTATTTAAGAAAAATTTCAATTACAAAAAAGCACTATTATTATCAGTCAGCTTTTAATGTTCATAAAACAAAGCGCTTAATTCTAAATAAACATTTTATAAATTAAAAAACACTTAAAAGCACTTAAAAGTAGGAACTGAATCTTCAGGGAAAAACTGAAAAATAATGGAGAAAAAAACTAAAAGTGGCTTACAGAGAAGTAACGAGAAATTAATAATTTAAAATGTCTTTATGAGATTACTTCAAGCTTCTTCTTGAATCCTTCGATAAATTTATTTTCTCCACCTAAGAAAACAAAAAACATAAAATTTGTCGAAAAATAATTTAAAAATATAATATAAAAATTAGAGACAAACTTACCCTTAAATATAATAAACTTTTTACTCTTCTTTTTATATCTCTATAAGAATTTTTGAACTCAGGAATGTAGTTTTTAAGACACTTCAGTCTCCACTCCAACTGGTGGTATTCTAGAATAAAAATATTATCATATACATGAATTTTCAAACAAATAGTTGAATTTTCAACCAAAAGGATTAATTTTCTACCAAAAAGAAGATTTAAAAAAAATGCATTAATGCTCAATAAAAGAGTGGAATTTTCAACTGAAAAAGATCAATTTCCAAACAATTAGTTGAATTTTTAACTAACAAATATCACTGTTCAACCAAAAATTGAATAGTTAAATATTCAGTTGGAAAAATGATTCTTACACACAAAAACAGATGAGTTAATTACTAAAATGATCAATATTTAATACAAAATTGATTTTTAAACAAGAAGATCAATTTTCAAACATAAAAATTAATTTTCTAGCAAGACAGACGATTTCTAAATTAAATATTTGAATTTTTAACAAAAAAGTGGAAGTTTTAATTAAAAAAAGACCCACTTTTAACTAAGAAGTTAAATGTTCAACTAAAATGATCAATATTTATCTCGAATAAATTAATTTTAAACAAGAAGATAAACTTTTTAGAAAAATTTCAATTTTGAACAAAGTTCTTTTATTATTATCCAAAGCGATTAATTTTCTTCCATTTTAGACCATGTACACAAAAAAATAAGTCAGAATAAAAAATATATGAATGTTCAACAAAATATTTGCATTGTCAAGTTTAAATAAAACAAATTTTCAACCAAATTGTTCAATTTAAAAAAAAAAGATCCATTTTCAAATAAAAATTAAATAGAAGAATCGTTTTTATAAACGAAGACGAATTTTATTGAAAATACATGAATTTTAAATTAAAAAGATCAATTATCAAACAAATAGCTGAATTTTGAATAAATCCCTTAAGATATTAAAAGAAATTTTTAATCTTTGAAATCCTTCGAAGCCTTTAAAATATTTTGTAATCTTTTTTAATCTTCTGAATATTTGTAAAAACTTCTGAAATCTTTCCGAAATGTGTGTTTGTTAAATATTTTGAAATCTTCTATACATTTTTTAAATCTTTGCAAAATATTTTAAATCCATAAAATCCTTTCAATATTGTATTTTTTAAATGTTGAAAATTTTTGTGAACTCGTTAAAATCTTTTGTATTTACAATCGTTGTAAAATAAATAGTAATAAATAATAATATTGAATTGCACCATTTGTACAAGATACAATAATATTATACTAAATACAAACTGTACATAAATAATAATAAATAAACAATAAATAGTAAATAATAAATACAGGCATGAAATTCATATTGCCAAGGACTTCACAAAGATTTCAACAATGTCAAAATTTTACCAAATATTTAAAAAATATTTCGCAAAGATTTCTAAATATTTCAGAAAGATTTGAAAATGATTTCTTAAAGATTTCAATCATTTCACAAAAATTAACAAATATTTGAAAAATATTTACAAAATTTACAAATATTTCAGAATAATTTCAATAATGAGGATTTAAAATATTTCGCATAATTTTAAATAGTTTAAAAAGTTTATTTTAAAGGATTTTAATAATTTCCCAAAGATTTCAAATATTTCGGATAGATTTAAAAGATTTCAATCATTTTTACAAATATTACCAAATATTTCCTTAATATTTAAAGTATTTCAAAAAAATTTCAGAAAGATATTAAAAAAATATTAGAAAGATTTCCCAAAGTTAAAAAAACTAACTCAGAGATTTCAGATCTATTATTATAAATAATGTCCCTTTTTATTTTATAGGAATTTAATTAATATTACAAGATATTCTTAAATATTTTAGCACGATAGATTAAATAAATAATTAAATAATGCTAAGAACATAATTAATCATTTCTCGAATTTGTCTCTAAAGTACATGAATTTGAATAAAAAATCAAACACGTTTTTATTTTATCTATCTTTACTTAAAATTTAGTGCATATTTAGGTAAAATAATGTGATTACTATATTAAAAATTAGCTTGAACCGCTTCAACTTCCTAACTTTTCATGTAGAAATTTGGACTTTCAAAAAGTTACATGAATTTTCAAACAAATAATTGAATTTTCAACCAAGAGGATTAATTTTCAACCAAAAAGACGATTTTTCAAAAAATGCATTAATTCTCAATCAAAGAGTTCAATTTTCAACTGAAAAAGATCAATTATTAAACAAATAGCTCAATTTTGAAGTAAAAAATATCAATTTTCAACTAAAAATGGAATAATTAAATATTCAGTTTAGAAAATTATTATTGCACAAAAAAACATATTTATTTTTACAAAAAATTTGTATTAGCCTTTAACCAAATAGTTTTATTTCAAACCAAAAAGATGAATTAATTACTAAAATGATCAATATTGAATTTAAAAAATTGATTTTTAAACAAGACTATCAATTTTCAAACAGAAAAATTAATTTTCTAGCAAGACAGACGATTTTTAAATTAAATATATGAATTTTTAACAAAAATGTTTAATTTTTAATTAAAAAAGACCAACTTTTAACTAACCCGTTAAATTTTCAACCAAACTAATGACTTTTCAACTAAAATGATCAATCTTTATCTCGAATAAATTAATTTTAAACAAAAAGATTAATTTTTTAGAAAATTTTCAATTTTGAACAAAGTTGTTTTATCATTACCCAAAACGATAAATTTTCTTCCATTTTAACAAATAGGGACAAAAAAATTTAAGTAAAAATTAAAAATATATGAATGTTCTTCAAAATATTTGCATTAGCAAATACAAATAAAACAAATTTTCAACCAAATTGTTCAATTTCAAAACAAAAAAATATCAATTTTCAAAAAAAAATTGAATAGAAGAATCGTTATAATCAACATAGATTTTTCGGTTGACAGTGGAGGGGGTAAAAAAATGTTTAAATTTAAATTTTGACATTTTGAAAATTTTATTTACAATCTATAATATTTCAAGATTTATATATTGTTGAATTTTATTGAAAATACGTGAATTTCGAATCAAAAGATAAATTGTCGAATAACAATCAAATAGTTAAATTTTCAGTTAAAAAATACATTTTCAATCAAAGCGACGAATTTTTAACTTAAATTCCTCAACTTAAATAGTTAAATTTGTAACCAAAAACATGAATTTTGAAATCAATTGATGAGTCTTTAACTAGAATAATTAAATTTCCCATAAAAAGAATTATGTTCAGCCCAGAAAATTGATTTATACCAAAAGGTCAAAATTTTCAATCAAATATTAAATAGTTATATTTTAAGTAGAAAAATTAATTTTCAATAACAAAAAAAAACAAGAAACAAATTTCAACAAAATAGTTCAAATTGCACTTGGAATAAGCTTAATAAACTGAACTTTCAGTCAAAAAAATGATTACAAACAAAAGAGCGTGTTATTCCATTTAATACTGGAATTAAAAAAAAAATTAACTCCAGATTTTTCAGGTTTTCCAGGTAGGGTAGACACCCTCAACTACGAATAATAGAAATTTTATGCATACAAAATTAATTTTCTAGCAAAAAAGATTTTTATATTAAATATATGAATTTTTAACAAAAGTATTAAATTTTCAATTTAAAAAGGCCCATTTTTGACTAAATACTTAAATTTTCAACCCAGAAAAAATGAATTTTCAACTAAAATGTTAAATCTTTATCTCGAATAAATTAATTTGATACAAAAAGATGAGTTTTTGAAAAAAGATTTCAATTTTGAACCAAGTATTTTTATTTTTATCCAAAACGATGAATTTTCTACCATTTTAGACCATGCAGACAAAAAAATTAAAGTCAACATTAAAAATACATGAAGTTTCAACGAAATATTTGAATTATCAAATGAAAAAAGACAAATTTTCAACCAAATAGTTAAATTTCAAACAAACAAAAAATATCAATTTTCAAACAAAAATGGAATAGAAGTATCTTATTTACCAACGAAGACGAATTTGATCGAAAATAAATGAATTTTAAATTAAAAAGATAAATTGTCAAATAAGAATTTAATAGTTAAATTTTTCAGTTAAAAAATTCATTTTCAATGAACCTAAATTTTGTAATAAATCGATGATTCTTCAACTAGTCATTAAATTTCCAATAAAAAGAATTATTTTCAACCCAGAAGATTGATTTATACCAAATGGTCAAAATTTTCAACCAAAAATTATTTTCCAAACAAATATTAAATATACCAAACTCTCGATTTCAGTCACCCCGTTCTCAGGAGAGTAGGGCGAGAACGGTATCGATATTATATATATTTGTTTGTTTGTTTATTATTTAGGCAAGAAAAGACTTCATAAAATATAGCATTTGCTTTTAGAAAACTATCTTTTTATATTCTATTATTTTCTTAAGTCTTATCCATTTTTTATTTAATTTTTAATTTTTGAACAAAATAAGTTTCACCGTCGGTTTGAAATTTAGCTGAAAAATGAGGAAAAATTATTTTTAAAAGTTTTTATGTCCGTTTCGCTTGGCTTTAGTGTTAATTGATTTTTTTTTTCAAATAGTGGAGTGATTCATAATTTAAAAGACATCTTAGGAAATGAATTTTGTATCCAAAAAAGGTGAACTCTCAAAGAAAAATGTAATAATTCATATTTCCAACCAAAAAGATTTGATTGTTAAATCAAAAACAGTCAAATTCCTTTTTAAAAGAACTAATTTTTAACAATATGATTGAATCCTTAACCAAAAGATAAAATTTCCAACAAAATTATTATATTTTCAATAAAAAAATCTAAATTTTGAACTCCAATGATGAATTTTTAACCAAATAATTGAATCCTGTCAAAAAAAGATTTAAATTTTAATACAAATTTTTGCAATTTTAGTAAAAAGGATGAAATTTCTAAAAACAGAGATGAATTTTCAAATCAAAAAGACAAATTTTTAACAAAATTGTTGAATTTTCAACCAAAACAAATTTTTCAATCCAGATTTTAAAAATATAGAAAAATTAGCATTTAAAAGAAAAAAGGATGAAATTTCTAAAAAAGGTGATGAATTTCCGAATCAAAAAGACGAATTTTTAAGAAAATTGGTGAATTTGCAACCAATAAAATTTTGTTAGTCCAAATTAAAAAAATATATACTACAGGAATTTTTGAAGCCCGTTTTAAATATTCCCAGGAATATTAAGAAAATTTGTTTACTATATTGAAAACTTTCAAAAACTTTCAAATATTCGAAAATTTTATTTCGAAATCTTAAAAAATCTACATTTTTTTGTCCAAGATTATTGAAATTTTAAAAAATCTTCTAAATATTTCTTAAAATGATTCGAATTTTTCCTTAAATTTTGAAAATTTTTCCCTAAATTTTGAAAAAATTTCCTTCAAATCTTTCAGTTTCTTTTTTGATAGTTTTGAAAACCTTTTGGAATGTTAAATTTTTTTAAAAATATTCTCTTAAAATGAATATTGTAAAATAAAAATCATTTAAAGTTTTCCGAGAAATCCTAATAAAATTTATGGTATTATCTTGAAAGGTTTTCTACGAATTTTTAATTCTGCAAAATTGACCTTTTTACTTTGAAATCTTCTACATACTTTTCTAATATTTTAGAAAATCATTTAAAACAATTTTAAATATTTTAAAATATTTTCTTTAAATTAAATTTTCTAAGATAGGATTATGGTACTTTTTATCTGGAATCGTTAGAAAAAAAATTTAATTATCTTAAAACTTTAAAAACAATCATTTCTAAATTTTTCGAAGTTCAAAAATATTTATAATTTCTTCAAAACTTCGAAAATTCTTGAATATCTCTTAAAATTACTCGAATTATTTCTAAAAATGTCTCAACATCTTTCGGATTCATTTTTTTATAATTTTGGAAATCTTTCGTAATGTTTTTAAATATTGTTAAATATTCTCTAAAAATTAATTTAAAAAAAAATAAAAAATCACTTTAAATATTTAAAGGAATATTTAAAAAAATTATTGTTTTGAAACTATTCAAAATTTTGAAAAAACTTTAAAATTATATTTCGAAACCTTTTAGTATCTACGTTTAATTTTAATTTTTTAGCGATCTTCATAGTTTTATTTCATTTTTTCAAAATCTTTTGAAAACTTCTAAATATACTTTAAAATGATTCGAGTTGTTCCTAAAACTTTTTAAAAATTCGGTAAAATGAATATTTTGAAACATGTCTTGTATTCTGTAAAAATATTTTCTTCTTGTTTAAAAATTAATAATTTCGGATGAAAATTTAATTATTCTAGTTAAAAATTCATCATTTTAAATAATTTATACATTTTTTTATACCGAAAATTTAGCTATTCAATTTTTGGTTGAAAATTAATGTATTTGGTTAGAAATGATCTTTTGTAATTCAAAGTTTAACAATTTGTTTAAAAATTGCTCTTTTTAGTTGATAATTTAATTACTTGATTTAAAATTCATGTAATTGGTTGAAAAAGTGTATTTTTTCGTCGAAAATTAATTCATTATCATGTAGTATCAAATGTAATATTTTGACTTCGACTTTTGACAAGAAATTAAATTTTAACAAAAGAGTAACTGTCAACCAAGTAATTAAATCTTTTTTTCGAAAAATTATATGACAGGATATTCTGAAATATATTAGCACCATCGATTAAATAAATAAATAAATAAATAAATAATACTAAAAACATAATTAACCATTTCTTGAATTTGTCTCTAAAGTCCTTGAATTTGAATAATAATTCGAACAATTTTGTATTTCATCTTCTTTTTTAAAATCTAGTTAAACTAATTTACTTAAAAATTATAAGTCAGTACAAATTCAGGTAAAATTAATGTATTATATTACAAATTTAATTTAAACTGCTTCAAATTCCTAACTTTTGAAGTAAAAATATTACATTTTATACTACATTATAATGAATTAATTTTCTACCAAAAATACGATTTTTCAACAAATTACATGAATTTTAAATAAGGTAATTAAATTATCAACTAAAAAAGAGCAATTTTTAAACCAATTGTTAAACTTTGAATTACAAAAGATAATTTCTAACCAAGTACATTAATTTTCAACCAAACAAAAAAATGTATAAATTACTAAAAATGATGAATCTTTAACTAGAATAATTAAATTTTCACCCGAAATTATTAATTTTTAAACAAGAATAAAAGGTTTCAACAGAATACAAGACACGTTTCAAAATATTTTAAAACATTCCAAAAGATTTCCAAAATTGTGAAAAAAGAATCTGCAAGTTTCTCAGAATTCTTTTTATTTTACAGAATTTTTTAAAAGTTTTAGGAACAACTCGAATAATTTTAAAATATATTTAGAAGTTTTCAAAAGATTGCTAAAAAAATTAAAATTAAACGTAGATTCTAAAAGGTTTCGAAATACAATTTTGAAATTTTTTGAAAATTTTGAATAGCTTCAATATAATCATTTTTTTAAATATTCGTTTAATTATTTACAGTGATTCTTTATTTTTTTTAAATTAATTTTTAGAGAATATTTAACAATATTTAAAAATATCACGAAAGCTTTCCAAAATTATAAAAAAACGAATCCGCAAGATCTTCAGACATTTTTAGGAATAATTCAAGTCATTTTAAGAGATATATAAGAATTTTCGAAGTTTTGAAGAAATTATAAATATTTTTGAACTTCGAAAAATTTATAAATTATTGTTCAATTTTTTCCAAGCTTTAAAGAGTCCTAAATATCTTTCAAACTCAATTTTTTTCCTAAAGTTTGATAAAATCCTGTAAAATAACAAAAAAATGTCCTACAAATTTTCTAGGTACTATTTCGACATATCTAAAATATTCAAAAATATTTCTCAATTTTTTAAATAAGCCTAGGAAAATTATATTTATATCATCTTAAAGCAAATAACCAAAGGAACTTTAAAAAATTAATAAATATTATACATTTTTATTTTGTATTAAAAATTATTTTTCTATTCAAATTATAATTCGCCTAAAATTTTCTTTCGTGACTGAAAAATATTTTTTGGTTGAAAATGCAAACATTTCGTTGAAAGGTCGTCATTTTTTTGTTTGAAAATTGACCTCCTTTGATAAAAATTCTATATTTTGCTATCAAAATTGCAACTTTTTCGTTCAAAATTCAAATGTTTTGTGGACGAGAATTATACTATTTTGTTTAAAATTTTTTTTTAGAAATTTAATAGTTTTTAATTCCAAATAAAAACTGCTTAGGATTTAAATATCAACTTTTACATTTTACGTTTCGAATTAATATTTTTTGTTTGAAAATTCAAATATTTGATTTAAGATTAATTTTTTATTGAAATTTTGATTTGACATACTGGAAATTTTTAAATATCTTTTTGAATTTTTTCAAGAAATTTAGGAAAATTATATTTATATAACTTTAAAAACAAATAAATGTACAAAATGCTGCTGTTTTCAGTTTCATACTTTGAATATTCTGGAATTTCTTTAATTGAAGTTTTTAAATGAGGATTTGTATTTCTAAATTTTTATTTTTACAAGAGAAAATTTAAATTGAAAATGAATCTTTGATATAAAAGGCAACAATTCTGTGCTTAACATTTTAAAATTTAGAATTAAAATTTTTTTTTTAGAATTACTTTTTTTAGAATGTATTTATCTATTGATAAATATGAAGATTTTTTTGTATCATAAATTTCGTAAATCAAAATTTCTAAATAAGTAGTTGTATTAATTGATAAAAATTATTTCTGAATGTTTCTAAAGACAGAGAGAAAATTTTCATTGTAATTGTTTTTTAATGTCGGCAAATCACTCTGTTCTCAACATTTTGATACTAGACAAATCTTAAACCAAATGTAGATTTTTGAAGATTTTGAAATAAAATGTTTCAGTTTTTTAAAGGTTTTTAAAGTTTTAAGATAATTAAATTATTTATAAAGATTCCAGAGAAAAAAGACCTTAATCCTTTTTTTGAAAATTAGAAAAGTGTGTGCAGATTTCAAAGAAAAAATTTTAATTTTGCATGATTAAAAATTGGTTTTATTTTACAATATTCATTTTAAGAGAATATTTTAAAAAATTTAAACATTCCAAGAGATTTTAAAAACTATCAAAAAAGAATCTGGCAGATTTGAAGGAAAATTTGTCAAAATTTAAGAAAAAATTCGAATAATTTAAAAAAAAATTTTAAAGTTCAAAAAACTTAAAACAAAATGTAAATTTTTTAAGATTTCGAAATAAAATTTTCGAACATTTTAAAGTTTTTGAAAGTTTTCAATATAGTAAACAAATTTTCTTAAAATTCCTGTTGAAAATTCGTCTTTTTGATTCGGAGATTCATCAACTTTTTTTAGAAATTTCATCCTTTTTACCAAAAATTCCTCTATTTGGATGAATTCAACTATTTTTTATTAAAAATTTTAAAAATATTTCAGTTTAATTACCAAATATTATATTTTTGGTTGAAAACTCAACTACTTGGTTAAAAGTGTAAGTACTTTGTTTAAGATTAACTTATTTGTTAAAAGATTCATCAATGGAGTTCAAAATTTAAATTTTGTTGTTGTTGAAAATATAATCATTTTGTTGGAAATTTTATCTTTTTGATAGAGTATTCAATTATATTGTTAAAAATTAGTTTTTTTAAAAATGAATTTGACTGTTTTTGATTTACATAAAAATCTTTTTGATTGGAAATATGAATTGTTACATTTTTCGTTGATTTCACCTTTTTGGATAAAAAGTTCATTCAAAATTCAAGTCAAAACAATATGGAAAAGATGCCTTTTAAATTATGAAACACTCCACTATTTGAAGAAAAAAATTAATTAACACAAAAGCCAAGCGAAACGGGCCTAAAAACTTTAAAAATAATTTTTCCTCATTTTTCATATAAATTTCAAACCGACGGTGAAACCTGTTTTGTTCAAAAATTAAATAAAAAAATGAATAAGACTTAAGAAAATAATAGAATATAAAAATATAGTTTTCTAAAAACAGATTCAATATTTTCTGAAGACTTTTCTTGACTAAATAATAAACCAACAAAAAATAAATAACATTAAGATTAAGATAAAAAATAAAATAATAAAGAGAAAAAGGACTGCGACCCAACTTATAAAAATTTTGAAATAAATTTTTTGTTAATATACTCACTCGTCTTCCAATTCTTCACCCTCAAGTATCACATCTTCAATTGTTTCTTCAACTGTATCCAATTTACCATCCGGTGCAGGACTAGCATCCGTCACAGGTGGATTGTGTTGCGCAAACCTGAATTTTTTTTCAAATATAAATTACATTTTGGGATAAATTTAAAAGATTTCACAAAGGAATAAATGATCTAATGATTTCAAAAATTTCACAAATCTTTCAAAAATATTTAAATCATTTCCTAAAGATTTCAATAATTTCACAAAGATTATCAAATATTTTTTTTAATATTTAAAATATTTCAGAATATATCAATAATTTCCCCAAGATTTCACAAAGATTTCAAGTATTTCGCAAAGATTTCAGACAGGTTTCCAAGAGGGCACAAAGATTTCAGCGATCTTCCAAATATTAAAAAAATTTCAAAAATATTTTAAAAGGATTTTTAATATATTTAAAAGATTTCAAATATTCCGCAAAGATTTTCGAAAGATTAAAAAGATTTCAAGCAGACTTCATTGATTTCCCAAAGATTTCATAAAAATGTCAATAATTTCACAAATTTTATTATATATTTCACAAACATTTCAGATAGATTTCCAAGTGCACAAATATCTCATTGATTTCCTGATGATTAAAAAATTTTCAAAAATATTTCGCAAATATTTTGGATATATTTAAAACATTTCACAACGATTTCTAAGAGATTATAAAGATTGCATTAAGATTTCAATGATTTCCCAAATATTTCCAAAATTTGGCAAAGATTTCGGATAAAGTTAAAATATTTGATAAAAATTTCAGATATACTTCAAAGAGTGCACAAGAATTTTAATGATTTTGCAAAGATTTCATTAATTTAAGAAATATTATCAGATATTTTAAAAATATTTCAAATATTTCGCAGATTTCAGAAAGATTTTACAACAAATTTAATAATTTCACAATGACTTTAAAGATTTAAAATATTTTGCAAAGATTTCAATTAGATTTAAAAGATTTCACAAAGATTTCAATGATTTCAATACTTTCACAAATATTACCAAATATTTCAAATATTTCAAATATTTGGGAACTATTTCGGATAGTTTAAAAATATTTCACAAATATTTCCACAATATTTTCAAAATAATTGACAAAGGTTTCTGTGATTTCCCAAAAATTTTGAATATTTTGGAAAGCTTTCGGATAGGTTTACAATATTTCATCAAGATTTTAATAATTTCCCAAAGATTTCAAATATCTCGCAAAGATTTGAAGAATTTCACAAATGTTATTAAATATTTCAAAAACAATTTAAATATTTGACACAAATTACAATGATTTTCTAAGGTTCTCACAAAGATTTCAAATAATTCGCATAAATTTAGATAGTTTAAAAAGTTTTCACAAAAACTGGAAAGATTTCAATCATTTTTACAAATATTTCAAAAATATTTCGCAAACCTTTCGGATAGATTTAAAAAATTTCACAAACTGCAATGATTCCTCAAAGAATTGAATAATTTCACAAACATTTTCCAAATTATTTCAAATATCTGACAATGATTTCAGTAATTTCCAAAAGATTTCAAATATTTGGCAAAGATTCCAGTTAGATAAACAAGATTTCATAAAGACATCAATTATTGCATCAAGATTCCTGAAAACAAGTTCCTTAAAACCGTTCGAGGCGTTTTAATATTTGGTATATTACTAAAGAATTCAGAAATATTTTACAAAGATTTCAATTATTTGGTCAAGATTTAGGATAGATTGAAAAGATTTCAAAAATACTTTCACTATTTCATAAAAATTTAAGTAATTTCTCAAATATTACTAAATATTTCCAAAATATTTCGCAAAGACTTCAGATAAGTTTAAAATATTTCACAAAGGAATAAATGATCTCCCAATGATTTCAAACATTCAAGAAATATTTCAAAAATATTTCAAAGATTTAAATGATTTTCCAAAGATTTCAAATGTCTCGCAAAGATTTGAAAAATTTCACCAAGATTTCACATAGATTTCAAGTATTTCATATAGGTTAAAAATATTTCTGAAAGATTTCCATGATTTTCCAAAGATTTCCTAAAAATTTCAATAATTTCACAAATATTATCAAATATTTAAAATATTTCCAAATACTTCGGAAGATTTCAATGATTTCCTCAAGATTTTCCAAAGATTTCACAAAAATTTAAATAATTTCACAAATATTATTAAATATTTTTAAAATATATAATATATTTCACAAAGATTTCAGTATATATCAATGATTTCCCCAAGATTTTCCAAAGATTTCAATAATTTCGCAAATATTATCAAATATTTCCTAAATATTTAAAATATTTCCAAAGATTTCGGAAGATTTCAATGATTTCTTCAAGATTTTCCAAAGATTTTACAAAAATTTCAATAATTTCACAAAGATTATCAAATATTTTAAATATTTCCAAAGATTTCAATGATTTCCTCAAGATTTTCAAAAGATTTCACAAAGATTTCCAAAGATTTCAATAATTTCGCAAATATTATCAATTACTTTTTAAATATCTAAAATATTTCCAAAGATTTCGGAAGATTTCAATGATTTCTTCAAGATTTTCCAAAGATTTTACAAAAATTTCATTAATTTCACAATGATTGTCAAATATTTTTTAAATATTTAAAATATTTCACAAAGATTTCAGTATATATCAATAATTTCCCCAAGATTTGATAAAGATTTCAAGTATTTCGCAAACATTTCAGATAGGTTTCTAAGAGTACAAAAGGATTTCAACGATCTTCCAGATATTTAGAAAATTTCACAAAAATTTCGCAAATATTTTGGATATATTAAAAAAATTTCAAAACGATTTTTAAGAGATTATAAAGATTTCATTAAGATTTAAATTATTTCCCAAAAATTTCAATAATTCCACAAATATGATCAGATACTTAAAAAATGTTTCAAAGATTGGACAAAGATTTCCAATATTTTGCAAAAATTTCGGATGAATTAAACATATTTTATAAAGATTTCAGATAGATTTCAAAGACTGCACAGAGATTTCAATGATTTCCCAAAGATTTCAATAATTTCACAAATATTAGGATCAGATATTTGGAAAATGTTTCCAAATTTCTCAAACATTTAAGAAAGATTTGAATGATTTCCTAAAGATTTACCAAATATTTCAAAGATTTCACAAAGGTTTCCCATATTTCACAAAGATTTCAATCTTTTTTACAAACATTACCAAATATTTCGCAAAGCTTTTGCATAGATTAAAAATAATTTCATAAAAATTGTAAATACATTTCAAAGATTGCACAAAGATTACCAATATTTCGCAAAGATTTCGAATAGATTTAAAACATGTTATAAAGATTTCAAATAGATTTCAAAGAGAGCACAGAGATTTCAATGATTTCCCAAAGATTTTAATAATTTCACAAATATTAGGATCAGATATTTGAAGAATTGTTTCAAAATTTCTCAAAGATTTCAAAAAGGTTTTAATGATTTCCTAAAGATTTCACAAAAATTTCAATAATTTCACAAATATTATCAAATATTTTTAAAATGTAAAAAATATATAAATATTTCACAAAGATATCAGTATATATCAATGATTTCCCAAAGACTTTCCAAATATTTCAATAATTAGGCAAATAATATCAAATATTTTTAAAATATTTAAAATATTTCCAAAGATTTCGGAAGATTTCCTCAAGATTTTCCAACGATTTCCTAAAAGTTTCAATAATTTCACAAATATTTTCAAATATTTCCAAAGATTTTGAAAGATTTCAATGATTTCCTCAAGATTTTCCAAAGATTTCACAAAAATTTTAATAATTTCACAAATATTATCAAATATTTTAAATATTTCCAAAGATTTCAATGATTTCCTCAAGTTTTTCAAAAGATTTCACAAAGATTTTCCAAAGATTTCAATAATTTCGTAAATATTATCAAATATTTTTGATATATTAAAAAATTTCCAAAGATTTCGGAAGATTTCCTCAAGATTTTCCAAAGATTTCCTAAAAAATTCACAAATATTATCAAATATTTAAAATATTTCCAAATATTTCAATGATTTCCTCAAGTTTTTCAAAAGATTTCACAAAGATTTTCCAAAGATTTCAATAATTTCGCAAATATTCTCAAATATTTTTTAAATATTTAAAATTTTTCACAAAGATTTCAGATAGGTTTCCAAGAGTGCACAAAGATTTCAAAGATCTTCCAAATATTAAAAAAAATTCACAAATATTTTGGATATATTAAAAAATCTTCACAACGATTTCTAAGAGATTATAAAGATTGCATTAAGATTTCAATAATTTCACAAATATTAGGATCAGATATTTAAAAAACATGTTTCAAAATTTCTCAAAGATTTCAGAAAGATTTTAATGATTTCCTAAAGATTTCACAAAGGTTTCCCATATTTTACCAAACTTTCGGATAGAATTAAAAAATTTCACAGACTTCAATGATTTCTCAACGATTTTCAACCATTTTACAAATATTTCCAAAATATTTGACAAAGATTTCCAGAAAGATCAACAAGATTTCCCAAAGAACTCAATTATTTCACAAAGATTTCTGGAGGGAAAAAGAAAAGAAGAGGAAAATTACCTTAAAACCGTTCGAGGCGTGGGTAGAGGCAAAATATTGTTAGCCCTCAGAAATCGATAGGTAACAGGTGATCGTCGATGAAGTGTCAAGCAGAAGGCAATCCAAACTCTCGTGTATCTCCTCGCCCTCGTGTCCGTTTGCCTCGACGCCGCCATTATCTCCAACATCACAAGTTTCTGATTCCCGGAAAGATTGGCCTCGCGTATCAGCTGCTCCAGGCTTCGCTGCGAACTGCTGAACCTCTGCAAATCCAGCAATCTCTGCTCTTTGAGGATTTTTATTCGCGCCAATGCCCGATCCCTTCCTCGCCGAAGAGTCCTCATCTCCTTCCTCATTTCGTCCAACTTCCTCTGCTGTGGCTCGCTCAAAGTGACACGCAGCCGCTGCAATTGCGATCCAACCTTCAGTCTGAGCATCCTTCTGGCAATCACCTTCTTAATCAGTCGACACTTCTCGCAACTTCCATTCCGGGAGCCCTCCGGCAAAAACATCGAGCACTGAAGACTTCGCCAGAGGCCTTCCTTGTCCTGGTGAACGGACGTGGCTTGCGCGGAAGACACTTGAATTTCGTCGCTTCCGGTCAGTGACAATCCCGGACAGAGTCTCCAGCTGCTCACTAATTTTAACAACTTTTCTAAATCCTCGATAGTCTGCAGAGGCTCTTGTCTCACAGCCGAGTTGTCCTCGTCGATCTGCTGGCGCATAATTAAAATACTCGTTTTCAAATTCTCGTCGACTAGGACCTGTTTAGTGCAGACTGGTTGCACAACGCCTTTGTCCATTCTCGGGATAAATTGACAAAAGTGCACCATTCGCCTCCCGTCGTATTTCATATTTTGCCGACACCAGCCAAAAGGCCGCACGACACTTTTCTCGTTGCAGTGAATTATTTCGAATAAAGGAGTGTCCTCGACTTTGCTCTCAGCGGCGAGACTGCCGTTCACGAGCGCATTCGTCTCCATCACTTCCTTTTGCGGATTGATGTTTAGTATCAGTTTTTCATT
This sequence comes from Acraspis erinacei, assembly GCA_035041075.1. Taxonomy (NCBI): domain Eukaryota; kingdom Metazoa; phylum Arthropoda; class Insecta; order Hymenoptera; family Cynipidae; genus Acraspis; species Acraspis erinacei. The sequence continues at coordinate 38,966,751 of JAWWLR010000166.1, read as the reverse complement.
TGCAATTTGAGAGTGCAGATTATGAACAGTCGCGCTATTAGCATTGTAGTCATTGTGAAGAATGTAATAATTGTGATCGATATTTCCAATAGTATCAAATTTATCAGTTTCATTCACTTTGTCAATATTCTTAGGATTGTCAGTACTTTTAGTCTTTATTAATAATTTGCCTTTTGAGGTGCACTCTTCACTTTTTGCGGATTCTCTGCTTATTGCAGTGGATTTTTCGGATTTCGGTTCAGTTTTTACTTTCGAAGTGATTCCTAGACAAAGTGATGGCAAGGCCCCCTTTCGCAATTTAGGAATTTTATAGTCCGCACTCTGAAATTTATTTTATTTTGTATTTATTAGAAAAAGTGATAAAAAGGTGACAACAAAATTTTTTTATTAGACGATGCTTTTTCAGGGTGACCGTTTTAATAAAAAAAAATCGCCGGTCCTTTCCCGGTTAGCAAAAATATTTCCCGGTCAATAAAATTTAAAAAAAAAATTATTTTAATTAAAGAATCAATCAAAGAACTTTAAAAAATTTCCAAAATTATGTTATTAAGTTATTTTAGTCTAGATAAAATTAAAAAAATTTTTTTAATAACTTAAAAGTTCTTAAATTAGAAGTTAAATTAGTTTAATTTTAAATATTTTAAGCATCCTTGAAAAGCTTTAAAATTTTATTTCCAAATCCTGAGAAATCTAGAAGTTTTTTTTAAATGTTTTAAAATTTAAAATTATTTAAAAAATTTTGTTCGAACTTTTAAATAACTTTTAAAATTAATGAAATTCATCCTACAGCTTTGAGAAAATCCTGCAAATTAAAAAAAATTGCTCAAAGTTTGGATTTATAAATAAAAATTCAACACTTATTATTTGTAAAAAAGTGGTAAAAAGATGAAAACACAAATTTGATTAGAAAACGCTTTTTCAGAGTGACCGTTTTAATCCAAAAAAAATTCCCGGTCCTTTCCCGGTTAGCAAAAATATTTCCCGGTCGATAAAATTAAAAAAAAATTATTTTAATTAAAGAATCAATCAATGAACTTTAAAAAATTTCCAAAATTATTTTTTTCAGTTATTTTAGGCTAGATACATTAAAAATTTTTTAAATGTTAACTTAAAAGTTCTTAAACAAGAAGTTAAATTATTTTCATTTTAAAAAGTCTAAGCCTCCTTAAAAAGCTTTAAAATTTTACTTCCAAATCCTGAGAAATCTAGACGTTTTTTTAATGTTTTCAAATTTAAAATTATTTTTGAATTTCTTTTTTAACTTCTGAATAACTTTTAAAAATAATGAAATTTGTCCTACAACTTTTATAAAATCCTACGAATTAAAAAAATTGCTCAAAGTCTGGATTTACAAATTAAAATTCAACACTTATTATTTGTAGAAAAGTGATAAAAAGGTGAAAACACAATTTTTTTATCAGAAAATAATTTTTCAGTGTGACCGTCTTAATCCAAGAAAAAAGTCCCGGTCCTTTCCCGATTAGAAAAAATTTTTCCCGGCCAATAAAATTAAAGATTTTTTTTAATTGAACAATTTTAAATGAAATGCAGATAATCTGCAAAATTCGGAATTTTAAACAATCATAAATTATAGAGTTCAAGAATTTAGATTAAGTTCCAAAAATACAAATCTACGTTAAGATTTTCAACACTATAAATTAAAGAATCAACCAATGAATTTTAAAAATTTTCGAAAATTATATTTTTAAGTTATTTTAGGCTAGAAACATTAAAAAAATTTTTATTTAAAATTTTTAATCTCAAAGTTCTTAAATTAGAAGTTAAATTATTATAATTTTAAATAGTTTAATAAAATTTATAAATAAAAAGTGAACACTTATTAGTTATAAAAAAATAGAGTAATTTTAAGAGATATTTAGAAGTTTTAAAAAGATTCAAAGTTAATTTAGAACTTTAAATTATTTCAAATAATTTAAACAACATTTTTTTCCGTCAAGAAAAAAAATTATATAAATTGCTGACTTTTCAAGCCAAAAGATTAATTTTGTCCGAAAAGGCGAATTATTAAACAGTAAATAAATTTTCATAGTTTTGAATTATGTAAAAAAATAATTGCATATTCTCACAAGAACATTAATTTTTCGACAAAAAATATATGAATTTTCAATTAAAATTTTTAATCTAAAAACAAAAAATTATTTTGTAACAAAATAGTTCAAATTTGAACTAATTAGTTGAATTTTCAACCTACAAAGATAAATTTTCAACCAAATTGTCGAATTTTCAACAAAAAAGTTAATCGTCAAATGATTAATTTTCCATTTTAAAAAATGATTTTTTTAAACCAAGAGTACTAATTTTCAAAAAAACAGTTGAATTTTCGACAAAATAAATCAACTTTAAATAGACTAGTTGCATTTTTAACAAAACAAATGCATAATCAAAAACATCAGATGAATTTCCTAACAAAAACGGCTAATTTTCAACAAAATAGAAGATTTTGGAACTAAAAAGGAAAAATTTTCATTCAAAATAAAATAGGTAAATTCGCAGTTTAAAAAATTAATTTTAAACGAAAAAAACCTAAGGTTTAACCAAATATTTGTATTTTCAAATAAGGTTTAAAATCTTCAAATCAAAAAATTAATTTTTAACAAAGTAGTTCAAATTTAAACTTATTAGGTAAATTTTCAACAAAAAGATCAATTCTTCACGATACATGTAGTTTTAATAGATATTTTAACGAAACCAATTTTAATTTTAAATAAAAAATAGTTGAATTCAATGTTTGACAACAAAATTAAATTTTTCACCAACCAATATTGTTTTTTTAACAAAATAATTGAAATTGCAACAAATTAATGGAATTTTCAACAAACTAGTTGAATTTCTAACAAAATAGTTGCATCTTCAAACACGAAAATTAATTTTTTACAAAAAAAGGATTTTTTTTAACAAATTAGATACATTTTTAACCAAAAAGTTAAATTTTCAATAAAGATTAATTTTCAAACTGAAGAATGACTTTTTTTTCTCCTAAAAATCAAATTTTCATCAAAACCGTTTTAATAAACTAGTTAAACTTTTAGCACAATAATTGCACATTTAATCAAAAACACAATACATGAATTTTCAACAAAAAAATCAAGCAAAAATGGCAGTTAAAAAAATGAATTAAAAAATAAGTGTCATCCAAAGACGTAAATTTTCAATTACAAATTTTAATCTTAAAACAAAAGATGGATTTTTAACTAAGTATTTCAAATTCAAACTAATTAGTTGAATTTAAAATTTTAAAAAAAGGTTGAATTCAACCAAAAAATATGAATTTTCAACAAATAATTGATTCCACTACCAAAACAGATCAATTATCAACCGAAGAATTTTATTTTTGACTAAAAACGATGAAGTTTCAATCAACAAGATTTATTTTTTCCCCAAAAAGATGGACTTATCAATAAAATACATAAATTTGGAATTAAAGGACAGTTTTCAAGTCCAGAAGAAGAAGAATTTTAAACAACAAAGATTAATTTTCTGTCAAAATATTTAAATTTTCAACAAAAACTATCGGTTTTCAAGAAAACAGTTGAATTTTTACCCGAATATTAGAATTTGTAATTAAAAGAGTTGAATTCTAAACCAACAAAATGAAAGTGACATTTTTAACTCAAAATAATTAACTTTTTAACTAACAATAGTTTTGTTTTCTCAGAGGCTTCTATGAATTCAGTTCGCATTTAATTAACCACCAAAAAAGGGGAATTTTCTTTAAAACGGGAGAAAAAGAGGAATTCTTTATTTAAAAAATTAAAGGTTCACCTACCACTCCGACTATTTTACCATCTGGTCCTCTCAACTCCTTCCTCCAGAGAATATCTTTTTCAGGAAAATGCCTTTGACAAACTGCGTGGCCGGCTTTAACGACAATGTCCTTTC
>JAWWLR010000166.1:38912487-38922598 GCA_035041075.1 Acraspis erinacei | reverse complement strand
GTATTTTTTGGGGAAAATTCAACTTCTGGGTTAAAATGAAATTTTTTAATATTAAAGTCCTGATCTTTGAATATTAATGTTGCGCAAAAATAAAAAATGAGTCAGGAAAAAGTTAAGAAATTTTGGAAATAAAAGTTTTCGACCACCCTGATATAATATTCTTGTTAGTAATTTATTTTGTTTGTATTTATACTTCTCCTGCCGATTTGGATGTAAATTCTACTTTTTTGTAAAAAATTCCTCCTCTTGGGTTGAAAACTCAACTCTTTTTGGCAGAAAATTAACATTTTTGTTACAAATTTATATTCTGGTGTTGAAAGTTCAACTGCTTTTTTTTAAATATTTGTCTTTTCAGTTTAAAAATTCATCACTTTTGGTACAAATGTAATATTTTTGGCTAAAAATGGAACTATTGGGTAGAAAATTATTATTATTTGTTTAAGAATTAAACTATTTTGCTGAAAAATTAGTTTTTTGGTTGAATTAAACTGTTTTTTATTTAAATTAAAATTATTTTTTGTTTAAATATCTACGTCGCTGAAACTACATCTTTTTCGGTTGAAAATTCGTTTTTTTAAATTGAAAATTAAATTTTTTTAACTCAAAATTTCACTATTTATATTTTCAGTTAGAAATTCACCTTATTGTTTGAAATGTTAACTTCTCTGGTAAACAATTTTTTTGATTGAAAATTAACACCCCTCACTTTAAAAAATTTATTTTCTTGTTTAAGGATTCATTTCTTTGTTTGAAAATTTCATAAAATTGTTGAAAAATTGTTGTTTTTTGGTAACAATCTTTAATTCTAGTTTATATATAAACTTTTTTTTCTTTTTGGATTGAAAAATATTTATTTGTTGAAAAGCCATATTTTTTATTGGAAAAATGAAGTTCCGACTTCAAATTTAAACTATGAACTTCGTTAAAAATTATTTTTTTAAGATTCATCATTTAAGTTGGATTTCAACCTTTTGATTGAAAATTCGTCTTTTTGTTAGAAAATTAATATTATCGGATTGAAAATTCAACTGTTTTGTAGAAGATTCATTTGTTTGTTTAAAAAGTTAAAGCACTTTGTTGAAACTTAATATTCTGGGTTGATATTTCTTTTTTTTCATTAAAAATGCAACTATTTTGTTGAAAATTAATTTTTTTATTGAAAATTTATGTTTTCGGATTGAAAAATCAACTGTTTTACAGAAAATTCGTCTTTTCGCTTGAAATTCGAACAATTTGGATTAAATTTGTTTTCTTTCTTGACTGAAAAATGTTTTTTTGTTGTCGAAAATTCATTTTTTTCATTGGAAAATTTAACTTTCGGATTGAAAGTTAAATTAAGTTAGACAAAATTAATTTCTTTCGTTAAAAATTTGACTCGTTTATTGAATATTAGTTTTTCTTGAAAGTTAATTTTTTACTAACAATTTAACTTTTCCATTTTTGGTTGGAAATTGATATTTTTTATTTAAAATTCAACTCTTTGTTTGAAAGTTCATTTTTTTGTTAAAAATTCGTCTTTTTGGTTGAGAATTCAACTATTTGGTTAAAAATTCAACTTTTTTGTGGAGAATTGAATAATATTGTTAAAAATTTAACTCTCCGGTTGAAAATCAAACTATTTTGTTGAAAATTTCTCTATTTGGATCGAAAATTCTTCTTTTTGTTTTGAAAATTAATCTTTTTTTGTTAAAAACTGAACCATTAAGTAGAAAATTCATCTTTGTATGTTTAAAATGAAAAAAACTTGGTTAAAAAGAAATATATTTTATTAAAAATTCCAGTATTTATTTTAATTCGTTGAAAAATCGTCCTTTTGGATTAAAAAATTAATCTTTTATTCAAGAAAAGTAATCTGTTTTAATTGTAAAAATAAATTAATTTGAAATTTTTTCGTTCCGTTTATAAAGATTCTCTGTTAAAAATGTTCAGGGAAAATTTTAAATTCTTACTATCATTTTAAAAAAAATATTTAAATGAATGTAAAATTTTAAAGGTGTATAAGGCTGGAGAGACTCCAGTTTTTCTTCAAGGAAATCGTCCTGCTAAAGGAACGTCAATAACAATTTGTGGATTTCAAGGATCTGGATGGGAATCTGCCTCCGATGCAATTCGATTTTCTATTGCATCCGTCGCTTTAATTTACACAAACGTAAGTTAAAAAAAAATAATTATCAACATAGTCTCTCAAAATCCTTCAGCATTTTTTTAAATTTCTTAAAAGTCTTTAGAATCTTTTGAAAAAATTAAAAATATTTAAAATCTTTTGAAATTTCTTAATATCCCTTGAAATTTTTAAAATCCGTAGCAGTGCCTTGAAATCATTTAATTAATTTTCTGAAATTCTCTAGAAATTGGTTGCAAACATTAAAAATCGTCAGAAATTGTACAAATCCCACGAATATAAGTTAAATTAAACTTATTTATGAAATTTCTCTACAAAAAAATCGTTTTAATCTCTACAAATCTTTGAAGTCTTTGAAAAAGTTTTTAAATTCGAGGAAAAGTCCCTCGAAATCCATTGAAGTCCTTTGGAAGCCCTTAAAATCTCCTGATATATTTGGAAATTATTTTTTATAAAAATTCGTTTTTCATTTTTGGTTAAAATTAATCTTTTAGAATTAAAAAATTAACTATTTGGTTAAAAATGTATCTTTTTTCAGTTGAAATTTCAAATTTTTGAATGACTATTCATGTATTTTGTTCAAAATTTGTATTTCTTAGTAGGAATTTTATCTTTCTGTTTGAAAATGTATTCTTTTTGGTAAAAAAGCAAATTTTGGTTCAAATATCAACTGTTGCATGATTCGTTGAACTTTTATGTTTAAAATTTTACTGTTTTGTAGAAAATTCATATTTTTGGCTTAAAAGTTCACCAATTTTGTGGAAAATTAAACTATTTAGTTAAAACTTTAACTTTTTGGTTGAAAAATCATATTTTTGGGTTGAAAATTCTACTTTTTTTGTTGATAATTTGTCTTTTTGGCTTTGAAATTAAATAACTTTGTTCAAAATTCGTCTTTTTTAAACTTATTTATGAAATTTCTCTAAAAAAAAATCGTTTTAATCTCTACAAATCTTTGAAATCTTTAAAAACGTTTTTAAATTCTAGGAAAAGTCTCTCGAAACCCATTGAAATCCTTTGGAAACCCTTAAAATCTCCGGATATATTTGGAAATTATTTTTTGATACAAATTCTTCTTTCATTTATGGTTAAAATTAATCTTTTACAATTAAAAATTGAACTATTTGGTTAAAAATGTATCTTTTTTTAGTTGAAATTTCAAATTTTTGATTGAATATTCATGTATTTTGTTCAAAATTTGTATTTCTTAGTAGGAATTTTATGTTTCTGGTTGAAAATGTATTCTTTTTCCTAAAAAAAGGAAATTTTTGGTTGAAATATCAACTGTTGCATGATTCGTTGAACTTTTATGTTTAAAATTATACTGTTTTGTAGAAAATTCATATTTTTGGCTTAAAAGTTCACCAATTTGGTGGAAAATTAAACTATTTTGTTAAAAATTTAACTTTTTGGTTGAAAAATCATATTTTTGGGTTGAAAATTCTACTTTTTTGTAGATAATTTGTCTTTCTGGCTTTCAAATTAAATAATTGTGTTCAAAATTCGTCTTTTTTTAAAGGACATTAGTTTTCTTGGTCGAAAATTCATCTTTTGGTTGGAAATTTAAAAATTTTGTTGAAAATTCAACTTTTTAGCTTAAAAGTTTTACTCTTTTGTTGAAAATTCATCTTTCATATTTTAATAGTCATTTTTCTTGCTTGATATTGAACTTTCTTTTTTACAAAAATTCAACTTTATTGTAAAAAAATTTGTCTTTTTGCCTTGAAAATTCAAATATTTGATTGAATTTTAATCTTTTTTCTTTGAAAATTCGACCATTTGTTCGAAAATGTATATTTGTTTGCTGAAATTTCAACTACTTGGTTCGAAATTCAACTATTTTATTAAAATATTTATTATTTTTTGGTAAATTTCACTCTTTTGCTAAATCCATAATTTTTTTCGAAAATTCAACTACGTTGTTAAAATTTTGGATTTAAAATTCCTCTTTCATGGTAGAAAAGTTATAATTCTTGGTTGAAAATTTTTCTCTCTTGGTTGAACAGTAACTTTTTTTTATTAAAAATTCAGCTGTCTTTGAAAAACTTTGTCGTTTTGACTTGAAAATTTTACTGTTTGGTTAAATTTTTTACTCGTGTTTGAAAAACTCATTTTTTGACTGGAAAATTAATATATTTTATTATTAATGCAACAGTTTGTTTAAAAGATAATTTTATGATAAAAAATTTTGCAAACAAAGATTTAAGCAAATTTTTACAAATATTTCAAAAGATTAAATAAATATTTCAAAGATTTCACAACAATTTCTCAAAGATTTTGAATATTTCATGAAGATTCGAAAATTTTATTTACAAAGATTTGTAAAAGGCAACACGGCACACCCGATTTCAAATATTTCGAATATTTACAGAGATTTTTAAAATTTCAAAAGATATTAAAGATTTTAAAAAGGGTAAAGGAAACCAGATTTTTCAGATTTTAAATCATTTTACACAGATTATAACTGTTTTAATTATTTTAAATAAACAGCAAAGATTTCATTAAAATTTTATACATATTTCGAAGATTTTAAACAATTTCAAAAGGTTTTAAAACATTTTACAAGCTTTGAAAAGATCTCACTAAGATTTCAAATAATTTAATGATTTCAACGAATAAAAAAGATTTTACAAAGAATGATTTAAGAAAAATTTTACACATATTTTAAAAGATTTCACAAAAATGTTCCAAAGATTTTGAGCATTTTATAAAGTTTGCAAGGATTTAAAAATGTTAAAATAGTTATATCAAACCAGATTTCGAATATTTCAAAAGATTTTATACAATTTTTAATTATTTCCAATGAATATGACAGTGTTCAGAAAGATTTTACAAATATTTCAAAAATTTCATACAGATTTCAAAATAATAAAATAATTCTAAAAAACATCCGAAGTATTTCGGAAATATTTCAAAGTTGTTAAAGAAAGCTTTAACAAATATTTCAAAGATTTGGAAAAAATTTGAAAAGTTTCAAAAAATGTTACAAAGATTTTCAAGATTTGAAAAATTCGTCTACGCCAGATAATAAAAATTTCGAACATTTCCGAAGATTTTAAAGTTTTCTAATATTTCAAAGTTGTAAAAAATTAAGATTTTAGATAGATTTCGCAAATATTTCAAAGATTTCATAAAAATTTCATACATATTTCAAAAGAATACAAGAAGTATAAAGATTTAAAATTTTTAAAGATTTCAAATAATTTAATTATTTCAGCGAATAAAGAAGATTTTACAAGCAAATATGTTTAAAAAATTGTTGAAATATTTCAAAGGATTTCAATAATTTCAAAAAACATTTCTAAAAGATTTTAAACATTTCATAAAGATTGCATCAGATTTCAAATATTTAAAAACATTTCGAAGATTTGAAACAATTGCAAACGGTTTTAATAATTTTAAACCAAGACCAAAGATTTTGGAAAGATTTCAAAGTTGTTCAACTAATTAAAAAAGTTTCAACAAATGAGAAGATTTCAAAAGATTTCAATGATTTCAAACAAACAGAAAAGATTTCACAAACAAAGGTTAAAGAAAGCTTTCACAAATATTTGAAAGATTTCAACAAAATTTCAAAAAGATTTTAAAAAATTGCACAAAGATTTTCAAGGATTTTAAAGATTTTAAGGACTTAAAATATTTTAGAAAAATTCAACAAAATGCCAAAATATTTCACAGAAGTTTAAAGTTTTCACAAATATTTGAAGTATTTCAAAATATTTTAACGAATTTATAGAGATTTTAAAAGATTTTGCAGATATCAATGATTTCGAACATTTCCAAATATTTCGAAATTTCACACCCGATTTCAAAGATCTTAAATCATTTTACACATATTAGAACTATTTTAATTATTTCAAATGAATACGTTTTATAAATATAAGAATAAATAAGAATAATTATTTCAAAAATTTCACAAAAACTTGAAAGGATTTCCAAAAATTTCAAAAAGATTTTCAAGGATTTTAAACATTTTAAGAAGTTAAAATATTTTAGAAAAGTTTAAAAAAATTCCCAAAGATTTCACAAATTTTTGAAGTATTTCAAGACATTTTAATGAATTTACAGAGATTTTAAAAGATTTTGCAGATATCAATGATTTCGCAGATTTCAAAGACGACTTATATTTGCAAAAAATTAGGAATATGTTTATACTTCTTTTTTCTTTAAAAATTGTTGGCCAATAAAATATGAAATAGTTCATTTTTTTCATTTATAAAAAACGGTTATTTCCTTATTTGATGTAAAAAAAGGAAGCAAACAAAGATTTAAGAAAATGTTTACAAATATTTCAAAGATATCACAAGAATTCCTCAAAGATTTCGAACATTTCATTAAGATTTCGAAGATTTCCAAATATTTCGAAATGTCACACCAGATTTCAAAGATTCCTAAGATTTACAAAGATTTCAACATTTAAAAATATTTTAACTTTTGCAAAATATAATAAAGATTTTAAAAAGGGCATATGAAAACAGTTTTTAAAATCTTATATAATTTTACACATATTAGAACTATTTTATTTATTTCAAATGCATACGTATTAAAAGTATAAGAATAATTATTTCAAAGATTTTAATTTTCAAGGATTTTAAAGATTTTAAGGATTTAAAATATTTTAGAAAAATTCAAAAACATTCCAAAAGATTTCACACTGATTTTAAGTATTTTAAGAGATTTTAATGAATTCACAGAGATTTCAAAAGATTTTGCAGATATCAATGATTCCTCAGATTTCAAAGACGCCTTATATTTCCAAAAAATTAAAAATATATTTATACTTCTTTTTTCTTTTAAAATTGTAGGCCAATAAAATCTGAAATAGCTCATTTTTTCATTTATAAAAAACGGTTATTCCCTTATTTGATGTTAAAAAAAGGAAACCTGGAAAACCTGAAAAATACCTTGAATTTCCTTCCTAAAAATCACTGGACACCCTCTTCAAAGATTACAAACTACTTTCTCTTTGTTATTTCTAATTCAGGTATCGTTCACTCTACACAATCAATTAACAGGAGAACTCGTAACTGGAATCCGCAAACCTCACGAGCCTTACGATATTTTAACCTCCATCTGTGAACAACCCCTTTCTCTGAAAACAACTTGGCACCTGAATAGCGCTAAAACTTCGAGATTTAAAATTTCCGGTTACTTCGGCTACTTAAAACCGAATTCAATCGCAGTTCGTCACATTTTTATTAATCGAAGACCCACGATGTGCCTTCAGATTCAAAATTTGATCCTCAAAACAATGGACAACCTTCGTAATGAACTAGAAATTTTACCATCGGGCGAAACTTACTTTTTGATTTATATCGAATGTCCCTTTTCTGATTATATCCTCTCCAGTTATGCGAGTAGAACCTTTGTGGTTTTTCAAAACTGGGAAAAAGTTTTGGATCGGATCAAAATTGGCATTCTGAATACGGTATCGATGGATTATGATATGGAAGCTGAGACTAGTAAGGCTCAGAAAATAGATTTCAACTCAAACAACCACTGTAGGTTTTTAAATCTATACATTTTCAGGGATCGTGCATAAATTATGTGTCACACTTTTTTTTAAACCACTAAAACTTAAAAGAGGAACTTTTAACGAAAAATATTAATTTTCAACAAAATAGCTGAAATCTCTGACAAAATGGATTCTTTTCCAATTAAACAATTGCATTTTTAACCAAAAAGAAATGTTTTCTATCCAAAGAAAGATTTTTCAGTTAACAAAGAAAAAAAATTTCATCTGAAATGTTGAATTTTTAAGGCAAAAAGACAAGCTTTATAAAAAAACTCTTAAAAGTAATAACTAAATAGTTTAATTTAAAACAAAAGAAGATTATTTTCTAACAAGAACGACTAATTTTCAATAAATTGCATAAATTCTCAACTACAGAAAATCAATTTTTAACCATAAATGCAATAGTTAATTTTTTATTAGAATAAATTATTTTAAACAAAAAAGAAAAACGAATTTTCTACAAAATAATTCAAATTTCTACTAAATTGTTGCATTTTTCAGCCAAATTGTTAAGTTTTTAGTTAAAAAATTAGTTTGTAAAAAACAAAAATGAATTTTTAACAAAGTAGTGGTTGAATTTCCAACCTTAAAAGATGAACTTTTAACGAAAAATATTAATTTTCTACCAAAAAAGATGAACATTTAACAATCAAAATGTGATAGTTGATAGTTTAACTAAAGAAATATTTTTAATCCAAAACAGTTGGATTTCTGTAAAAAGAGATGCGTTTTCAAACTAAGAAACTTTGTTTTCAACTGGCGTTGACTTTTCAAATAAGAAAGACTTTTCAGTCAATGAAGAAAAAAAATTTCATCTTAAATGTTGAATTTTTAAGGCAGAAAGACGAGCTTTATACAAAACTGTTAAAAGTAATAACTAAATAGTTGAATTTTCAATGAAGAAGATTGATTAGCGGCCAAAAAAGTTGAATTTGCAACAAAATTAATAAGTTTTAATCCGTATAGTTTAATTTTAAACAAAAGCAGATTATTTTCTAACAAAAAAGACTAATTTTCAATAAATTGCATAAACTTCCAACTACAGAAGATCAATTTTTAACCATAAATGCAATAGTTAATTTTTCATTAGAATAAATTATTTTAAACAAGCAAAAATGAATTTTCTACAAAAAATTTGAATTTTTAATCTGAAAAGATGAATTTTCAATAAATCTTTAACCGAATAGTTGAATTTTCAATAAAGAAGATTAATTTTCTACCAAAAAGACGAATTTTCAACAGAATAGTTGAATCTTAAATTTCCAAATATGAATTTGGAATAAAAAAATCAATTGTTAAATTTTTATTACAAAAAAAATCATTTTCAACCAAAAAAAGAACGAATTTTCAAAAAGAACAGATGAATTTGTAACCAAATTGTTACATTTTTAGTTTTAAAAATTAATTTTAAACCATCCATAAAAAAATTTGTTACACAAAGTAGTTTTTTCAACATACAAACTTAAATCCCCAAAATTAAATAAATTACTTTTCAAAAAAACAGTTGCGTTTGAAAAAATTAATTTTCTACAAAATAATTGAAATTTCTACTAAATTATTGAATTTTTCAACTAAATCCTTAAATTTTCAGTTAAAAAATTAGTTTGTGAAAAACAAAAATGAATATTTAATAAAGTAGGGGTTGAATTTCCAACCTTAAACGACGATTTTTCGACCAAATTGTTAAATTTTTAGTTAAAAATTAATTTGTAACAAATCAAAATAATTTTTAAACAAAGTAGTAGATTTTAAACCTAATAAGGTAAATTTTCAACGAAGAAAATTAATTTTCTACCCAAAAGACAAATTTAATAAATTGTACAATTTTTCAACCAAATAGTTGAATTTTCAAACTAAAAATTGCCAATTTCCAACGAAGAATGCAATAGTTAAATTTAATTACAAAAAGTGATTGAAAAAAAACTCATCTTATACAAAGCAGTCGAATTTTTAAGAAGAAAGTTAATTTTCAAACAAAGAGTTAAATTTTCGACAAAGTAGTTGACGTTTTTATCTCAAAAGATGAAGTTTTACGAAAAAGTGAAATAGTTCATATTTCAACTGAAAAATATTTTTTTTCTTAATGTAAAAAACAATTGAAAAAATTACAAACTTGAATTCTCAAATTAAATAGAAAATTTTGAAAAAAAAATTATCAAACAATCACTTAAATTTTCAATTTCCTACCAAAAAGATACATTTTTAACAAAATAAGTGATTGTTTAACCGAATAATTGAATTTTGAACGGAGAAGATCAATTTTCTACAAACATACGATTTTTCAAGAAATTTCACAGAAAATACTTGAATTTAAAAAGAAAAAAGATAAATTTTAAATAAAAAATTCAATAAATTTTTATCGCAAAAAAAATAATTTTCAACAAGAAAATAAAATTTCTAAAAAAAAGTGGAATATTCTAACAAATAGTTGAAGTTTACATTAAATTGTTGAATTTTCCAGTCAACAAGATGTG
>JAWWLR010000166.1:38893246-38903796 GCA_035041075.1 Acraspis erinacei | reverse complement strand
ATTTTCAAACCAAAAAGACGAATTTTCCACAAATCGGATGCATTTTTAACCCGATAATATACATTTTCAACAAGATAATTTTCAAACAATTCTTTGAATGAATTTTCAAATGAAAAAATAAATTTTAAAAAAACATATATTTTCAACTAAAATTGTCAATTTTTAACCAAAAAATGAATTTGTCACCAAACTAGTGGCTCAAATTCTAACGAAAATGTTACATTTTCAAGCAAAAAACATGTATTTTAAAAATAAAAAATGTAATAGTAATAGTAAAAGTTGAATTTATCCAAAAAATACCAATCTTCAATCGTGAATGAATCTTTAAACCAGAAAATGCATTTTTAACAAAGTAGTTCATCTTTGAACAATATAATATTTTAACCAAGAAACGGTTTTTTTTTTATTCAAAAACAAACTAAATTGAACCAAAAAGGACGAATTTATTTAAAAAATTGTAGAATCTGTAATCAAAATAGTTTAATTTTTAAGTAAATAATTGCATTTTCAACCAAAAATGTTAATTTATTATTAATTATTAATAAATTTTAATTTTAAAGAGAATTAATTAATTTAAAGAGAATTAATTTTCAATAAGAAAACCGTATTTTCTGCAAACCATTTTAACTTTGTACCAAATAGTTGATTTTTTTTTACTAAATTGTTGAATTTTCAAACCTAAAAGAGGAATTTTCAACCCGAAATATGCATTTTCAACCAAAAAGTTAATCTTCAACCAATCAGTTGAATGAATTTTCAGGTGCAACATACGTGAAATGTGTTAAATTTTTAACAAACAATAAAATTAATTCTTAACAAAAATGGAATAGATGATGTTTCAACTAAAAAGATTTAAATTTTTATTGTAGAAAAGTTGAATTCATCCGAAAATGACCAATCTTCAATAAAACAATTAAATCCTCAACCAATAAAGATTAATTTTCTACAAAAGAATTTAATTTTAAACAAAATAGGTCATTTTCAACACTAAAATGTAAATTTTTAATTAAAAAAATTTATTTTCAATTAAAAAAACAAATTTTCTGTAATATAGTTCCATTTTCAACAAAAAAGGTGAATTTACAACTGAAAAATGAATTTTTATCAAAAAAGAACAAGCATTTTCAACTGAAATGATGATTTTTTAAACTAAAAATGAACTTTTGAGAAAATATTGTAACCGAGGAGTGTACGTTTTCACCTAAAAATAGAAATAGTAAACGAATATTATAATAACAGTTAATATATTTCACCAAAAATATTTCAATTTAAAGTAAGACAGATTTAATCAATAAAAACGAATTTTTGTTTTGAATTGTTGAATTTTTAACTAAAAGAAGTTAATTTTCAACCGAAAAAGATTAATTTTTAACCAGAATGTTGCATTTTTAACCAATTAAAGAGAAATTTCTACAGAAAGAGATGAATTTCCAAACAAAAAAATTAATGTCCAACTTAATTGTTGAATTTTTAACCAAATAATAAAATTTGTGATTAAACAGTAAACATTAACGTTTATTTTTAATTATTTTAAAATATTAGTTTTGAAAACTAAAAATGTTTCTTTAAAAAATGAATTTTCTCTTTTATTTCCTACTATACACTTTTTAATTCGGATTACATATAAATTTAATACTGAACAATTTAATAGCACCATTTTTACACTATTTTCCATATTTTTGACACTATTTTTCCGTATTTTTGAAACTATTGAAATTAATTTTTTATCTCTGAAGTCAGTCCAAGGCCTGTAAGAAAAACTTGTTGAAATTATTTCCAGATGATAATATTGTGAGTCGTTACCAAAATCTAAATGTGAGACCTTGTGTTGTTGTGTCACATTCAAATGAATATAAATTAAACAGAAAATCACTATACTCGATCCAAGTAGGTTTCAATATTTTACAATTAAATTAATTTAAATTAATTAATTTAGAGATTTATTTATTTCGATAGATTTTAAATCAGATCAATTTAGAATTCATAGCAGCGTTAACGATCCAGGATGGAAAAAGATTATTATTGATGATTGATCAACACGCTGCTGATGAAAGAATTCGTTACGAAGATCTCCTTGAAAGTAAGTTTAGCCAAATAAATTTATTTTAAATGCCTCTTTATTCCTTTTTTTTTTAATATCGGAAATTTTTTATTCTTTTGGTAGAAAATACGTTTTTTGTTGTTGAAAAGGAATTCTTTTTCATTCAAAAGTCTACTATTATATTTTTCGTTCAGACCTCTTCCCTTTTGGTTAAAATTTCTACTATTTGGTAGAAAATTTAATTATTTTTTTGAAAATTGAATTATTTTGTTAAAAAGTTCCCTTTTTGGACAAAAATTTAACTGGGTTGTTAAACATTTGTCTTTTTGGATTGAACATTTATCCGTAGTTAGAAAAGTAATATTTTTTTGTTGAAAATTCATATTTTATTGTTGAAAATTATTTTTTTTTATTTGAAAAGTTTTTAATTACATTTTGGGTGCAGAATTGATCTATTTTGGTTAAAAATTCTACTTATTCGGAAAAATTTATTTATTTTGTTAAAAAGTCACCTTTTTTGGTGGAAAATTAATCCTTTTTGTTTGAAAGTTCCTTTTTTTTAAATTGGAAACTCTGCTATCATATTTTTGGCCCAAAATTCATCATTGTTGGTTACAAATTTTATTATTTGGTTAAAAACTTAATTATTTTCTAGAAAATTCATCTATTTTAATAAAAAGTTATGTTTTGTTTTGAAATTTATATTTTTTTTAATTTGAGAAGTCTAAAGTTACATTTTTGGTGCAGAACTCATCGTTTTTGGTTGAATATTGTACTATTTAGCTGAAAATGTAATTATTTTGTTGAAAATTCAACTATTTTGTTATAAATTAATGTTTTTATGGTTTAAATTCATCATTTTTTTTGTTAAAAATAAATTATTTTTTGGAAAATTTTGGTTACAAATTGTACCATTCCTTGGCAAATTTAATTATTTCGTTACAAATTCATGCATTTTGTTAAGAAGTAATCTTTTTTGGGTTAAAATTAATTTTGTTGTTGTTAAAATTTGAAGGGTCTTATTTGGAAATTCACAATTAAATTTTGGGCTGAGAATTCATCTATTTTGGTTAAAATTTGTACTATTTGGTTGAAAATTTAATTATTATTTTGAATTATTTTGTTAAAAAGTTTTATTTTTTTGACGAATATTCAACTCTTTTTGTTAAAAATTTGTCCTTTCGTATTAAACATTTGTCTGCAGTTAAAAAATTAATGTTTTCTTGTTGAAAATTTATCTTTTAATACTGAAAATGAATAATTTTTTTTATTAAAAAGTTTTTTTTATTACATTTTGTGTTCAGAATTTTTCTATTTTGGTTAAAAATTCTACGCTTTCATAAGTATTTAATTATTTCCTTGATAATTAAAAGATGTCCATACAAAGTCATCTTTCATCTTGTGTTGAAAATTTATCTTTCTTGGTTTAAAATTTCTCTATTTCCTTAAAAAGTCATATTTTTTGGTTGAAAGTTAATTAATTTTATTTGAAATATTTATATTTAAATTTAAAATATCCTTTTGCATTAATAATTCGTCTTTTTTTAAATGAAAATTGCTATATTTTGTTGAAAATCAATCTATTTTCTTTAAAGATCATCTTTTTGGTCGAAAATTCAAGTGCTTATTTTGAAAATTCGTATTTTTGGATTACTACAACTACATTTTTTGTGCAGAATCAATCGCTTTTGCTTCAAAATTCTATTATTTTGTCAAAAATTTCGTTATTATATTGAAAATTGAATTATTTTAATAAAAATTGATCTTTTATGGTTGGAAGTTAATTCTTTTCAATGAAAAAGTCGATTATATTTTCGGCGGAGAATTAATCTCTCTTGGTTGAAAATTTAATTATGTGGTTCAACATTTAAATATTTTCTTTAAAAATGATCTTTCTTCATAAAAAATTTAACCTTTTGCTTCAACATTCGTCTTTGCGGGTAGAAAATTTATCCTTTTGGATAAAAAATTAATCATTTGGAAGAAAATTCACCTTTTTTGGATGAAAAATTCACCTTTCATATTCGAAAGTTAAGGTAATTGGTTAAAAAGTCTAATTTTTTATTGAGATATCGTCTCTTTTGTTTGAAAGTTCAACTGTTTTGATGTAAAAGTAATTTTTTGTTAAAAATATACTTTTTTCTTGATTCTTCTTCTTTTCGGGTTGAAAAGTCCAATTTTTTCTAAAACATTCGAATTTTTAGCTAGAAAGCTCAATTCTTTCTTTGAAAATTCGTTTTTTTTTGGTTTGAAAATTTCACAGTTTAAAGACAAATTATTTTTACTTGAAAAACTTATTTTAAAATTATTTTTTTGGTTAAGATTGATCATTTTAGTTGTAAACCTGTCTTTTGGTTGAAAATGTAACTGCTCTTTTAAAAATTTATGTATTTTGTTGAAAATTCTTCTTTTTTTTTAGAAAAAATCAATCTTCTTGTACAAAAATTCATTGTTTTGGTTAACTATTTTTTCGAAAAATCGTCTTTTTGGATGAATTCCACTGTATATTATTTAAAATAAAAATATTTTTTGATTAGAAAATCAAATATTACGTTTTTCGTTGAGAATTAATTTATTTTGGTTCAAAATTCAACTACTTTTCAAAAAGTTGAACTACTTTATTAAAAATTTAATTTCTTTGGGGTAGAAAAATGAACTTTTTGTTAGAAAAGTCTTCTCTTTCAGAAAAAATTAAATAATTTTTTATTAAAAATGTAAATGGTTGAAAACTGCTCTTTTTTGTTCCAGGATTCAAATACTTTGTTAAAAATTAATTTTGGTTAAAAAATTAATCTTATTTAAAGAAAATTAATTAAATTCGTTAAAAATTCGTATTTATGGGTTAACAAATAAAACTCTTTTTGTAGAAAATTCTTCTCTTTTGGAAAAGATTTCATGAGTTATAAAATATTTTATTCTTTTAAAATTGTATACAATAAAGCAATTTTTTCAGGCTACAGAATCGATAGAACAAAGCAGTACTTTTCGGTCGAACTGCAGACACCTATTTTAATAAATGAGCTGGAACCACAAAAATGCGAATTGCTATTGTCAAATGAAACATTACTGAGAAAATTTGGCATCATATTAAAATCCGAAAGCGTTGGTTCTTTAAAAGTGTTAACAATCCCGCGATGTTTTCTTAAGAAGAAGAGTTTCGATAGTGATTTAAAAATGGCTTGTTCAGTTAGAAACCTGTTACTGGAAATTATTGAAAGTTTAGATAGTACGAACAGTGCTTCGATTTTGCCAAGATCCATTCATAATGCCATTGCTTCTGAAGCTTGTCGTGGTAAGTTTATAAATATTTTGCATGATATTTTTTTTATTTTCATTCATAAATATTTTAACTGCGAAATTCTTGGAAATGAATGAATTAATTTTCAACCAGTTGCATTTCAATTTGTTAAATTAAATTAAATTTCTAACGTTTATTTGCAGAATTTATATATTTTGGTTTGTTGAAATTTTGTCCTTTTAGGTGGAAAATGAAAATAAAAATAAATAGGATCTAATCATAAAATTTAAATTTAAATAAAAAATAAAAAACAGGATTTAATCATAAAATATAAATTAAAAATGATTAATTTTCAAGCAGATGTAAATAACTTTAAATTATCATTTTCTTGAAGATTCGACTAGTTTGTTGCAATTTTATCCTTTTAGGTGGAAAATAGAAATATAATAAAAAATAGGATTTAATCATAAAATTTAAATTAAAAAACGATTCATTTTCAACCAGTTGTAATAAAATTAAATTATAATTAAAATCCAAAAGGTCAAAATTTCAACAATCCAGTTGAATTGTCAACAAAATAATTTATTTTCTTAAATTTCTCCATTCAAATTAAAAAATAAATAAATAAAAAATCTGATTTTTTCTCTCCTCTTTTTCATTTATTATTTAACAGGGTGTCTACTAAGTGGAAACTAAAATTAAAAAATATATCAATAAAATAAAAAAAGTTGACTTAAGATTTCTGGGAACATTTTATTTATATGTATAAGAAAATATTAATAAAATAAAATTAGAACAATTTAAAAAATAATAATTTTAAGAGAATATTATTAAAACAAAATTATAAGAAATACTAATCATTTTAAAATATATTAAGAACTAAAAAAAATAAATGTATAAATTTATCCCAATTTTTTTTAATTTAAGGAAAAATTCGCATTCTTTTTAAAGATATTTAGACGTTTTTAAAAGATTCAAAAATAATGTAATATTTCAATATTTTTCAAGAAATTCTAAACCAAACGTAAGTTCTTGAACATTGCGAATGTTTTTAAGAATTTGGAAAGTTTATAAATTATAAATGATTTTTCATTTTGAAAAATTATTTTAAAAAATTACAACAAATTCCCCATCGTTTCTAAAGATGCCCAAAAAACATCTGGAAGATTTGAACGCATTTTTTTATTTGGAAATATTTTTCAACATTTTAGGAATAATTAAAGTCAGCATTTGAAAAGTCTTCTCTTGGTATAAAAATTTAAATTATTCACTTGAAAATGCCGTAGTTTGGTGGAATATTCTGTCTTTTTTTGGTTCTAAAACTTAATTTTTCAACTGAAAATGTAACTATTCCATTTTTGGGTGAAAAAAAGGATCTTTTTTCTTTGAACGTTATATTTAAAAAAAATTAGGATTCAAAATGATTCTAGGAAAAATTTGAGTTATTTTAATAGATATTTCGAAGTTTTTAGCAGTTTTAAAAATAATTAAAGTGTTGAGAAAATTTCGAATTTTTTAAGCAAAATGTAGTTTTTTTAGATTTAGAAGAAACAGAAGCTTTTCGAGAATTTTGAAACATCAGAATTCTGAAAATTTTTGTTAAAATTCCTAGGAAAATTTCAAATAACTTTTTTTTTGCAAAATTAATTAAAAAAAAAATATAGAAATATTTGAAAAAATGTCTAAAAGATTTCTAAAGATGTTAACCAAACTGTACATTTTTTAAGATTTTGAAATTAAATTTTGACAGTGATCAAGGGTTACGAAATTACGACTTTATTTTGAAAATTTCTTTTTGAGAAAATATTTAAAAAGAGCATTTTGAAACTTAAAAAATTTTGAATATATTAAAAATAATGTCAAATTTGAAGTCTTCAATTTTTTTTTAAACAAAACGTAAATTTGGAAAGTTTCCTAAAGCAAATTTCTAATCTTTTTAAGAATTTTAAAAGGTTTGAAGAAAGAATTTTTTTTAAAGATAATGCGCAATTTTTATATTTTTTTTATTTAAAAAATTAACTTTTAAATAAAATTTCAAGATTGCAAAAAATGGTTTTGGTTGATATTTAATCTGTTTTGGGCGAGCATTTAAAATTTGTTTAATTCGTCTTTTTTTTGGACAAATTTAACTGTTTCTTATTTAAAATTAAAATATTTTATTATTAGAATATCTAAAATTATATTTTTCTTTGAGAATTAATCTATTTTGGTTAATAATTTGACTGTTTTGACTTTTATGAAATTGAACTATTTTGTAGTAAATTCATCTCTTCTAGAAAATTTTCATTTTTTGGTTAAAAACGCAACTGGTTGAATATCAATCTTTTTTGTTCGAGGATTCAACTGCTTTATAAAAAATTTATTTTTTTGAAGGATTCATCGTTTTAGTTGAAAATTCATGTCTTTGGTCAAGATTTCATCTTTTTTAGTTAAAAATGCAAATGGTAAAAAAATTTTATATCTTTTTTTGGTTAAAGATTCAACTATTTTCTTGAAAATTCGCCTCTTCAGATGAATTCAACTGTTTTTTCTTTAAAATAAAAATATTTTTTAGTTGAAATATCAATTATATATTACATTTTTCGTTCAAAATTCATCTTCCTTAGTTGAAAATTCAACTATTTGGTTAAAAATTACCGTTTTCCGTAGAACTTTTGAATCGACGTACCTGAAATCTTTAAAAATATTTTTGTATTTTCTCAAGAATCTTATAAAAATGACAATTATATAAACTGAAAAAAATATATATATATATAAAAAATAAATATAAAAAAAATAAATAAATAGGCATTCGAAATTTTTATTTTGTATTCAGTATTTTTTACTTTCTCAACTAAAAATA
Organism: Acraspis erinacei; assembly: GCA_035041075.1. NCBI lineage: Eukaryota > Metazoa > Arthropoda > Insecta > Hymenoptera > Cynipidae > Acraspis > Acraspis erinacei. The sequence goes on along the minus strand of JAWWLR010000166.1, from coordinate 38,895,675 downwards.
TTTTTTTGGTTAAAAATTTAAATATCTCATGAAATTTCATATTTTTTAGATGAATTCAGCTGTTTTTTTACTAAAATTCAGAATATTTTTTAGATGAAATATCAACTTTTACATTTCTTACAGAAAATTCGTCTTTCTTGGTTGAAAATTCAACTACATGGTTACAAATTATATCAATTTATCAAAATTATTTTAATTTCTTTTATTTAATTAATTTAAAAGTCTTTTTTTAAGAAAATTAATCTGCTTGGTCAAGAATTAATCGCTCAAGAATTAATTAATTATTTATGAATTTGATTTGATTAATGAAAAAATTCCTATATTTTTTTTATAAAAAATGCAACTGGTTCATAATTTTGTAAATTCGTCTTTTTTGATAAATTCAATTGCTTCTCAGTGAAAATAAAAATATTTTTTTATTTGAATATAAATATTACATGTTTCTTTCGGAATTAATCTATTTTTGTTAAAAAAATCGATTGCTTAGTAAAAAATTTAACTAGTTTATTAAAAATTAATTTTTTTGGTTAAGGATTCATTATTTTAGTTGAAAATTCAAGGCTTTGGTTGATAATGTAATTATTTATTTAAAAATTCGGAACTTTTCGAAACGTTTTTATCTTTTTTGGGTAAAAATGAAACTAGTAAAAATTTTATTAATCTTTCGTGGTTAAAGATTCAACCATTTTCTTTAAAATTCGTCTTTTCGGATGATTTCAACTGTGTTTTTATTTAAAATTAAAATCTTTTTAGTTGGAATATCAATGATATATTAAATTTTTTGTTCAAAATGTATTTTCCTCGGTTGAAAATTAAAAATTTCGTTTTAAAATCAACTCTTTTATTGAAATCAGGTGCAGTAAAATTTGGTGACCCTCTGACAATCGATCAGTGCAATTTACTGATTCAAGCACTCAGGGAAACTAATGCCCCGAATCGTTGCGCTCACGGACGACCCTCTGTAATTCCTCTTTTGGATATTACTGATTTGAAAAAGAAGCGGGCTAAAAATGTCCAGGTATTTAAAATAAAAATTAATTAAAAATTAACTCTGCTCTCTCAAGGACAAGAAAAGATTTAACTTTCTTGTTCATCTTTTTATTGAAATGCATTTTTGCATATACGATTACAAATTATAAATCGGCTGAATATCACATTATCAAAAACTCGCTTCTTGCGTATCTACTCTTATAAAATATGATAAAATTAAATATGAGTCTATGATTTCACTATAGGACGTGGTCAAGATGATTATTAGATTACCATTTGCGGTATTTCTACATCAGTACCAGTTTCAAATGAGTATTGTTCTCGTAATGAGTAATTCTCCACAAGTCTATACTTTCAAAAATTACCTTTTTCTCTAACGTAACTTGCATCTTTTTATGCATATTAATAATAAACTTGGAAAAAATGATGGAATTAAAGATAATTATCGAAATTATCGAGGTACGAGGTTCTAAATTTCGGGATAGCCCGAAACAATAATGTCCTTTCCGAAGTAATTTACTCTGTTTGCGATTATCATGAACTGAGAACCTCCAAGAGAAACTGGACATACGTTATTTGGTCTTGTGTAGAAACAAATGGTGTACAAGGCCATTTCGAGTTCTGGGGATGTTCCTACGAAGATGGTAGTTACGGGATGTATTACGCCGTTGAGGGATGATCGTAGTTTCACAACAGCACCGTTCTAGAAAGTAAAAAAATGAAAAAGTTAGCTTTCCAATGACTTAAAGAGTTCATAAAAATTTGGAATATTTCACGAACATGTTTTTAAATATTTCAGAGATTCGACAAGATTTCAAAACATTTTAAAGTTTTCTAAATGTTTTAGAAATTTGGAAGATTTTACAAATATTTCAAAATATTTCAAGGATTTCAAGAGATTTTAAATATTTGAAAATATTTCAAAGATTTTACAAAGATTATATGATTTCACAAAAAACCCAAGATTTTAAATATTTTACAAACATTACAGAGACTCGAAAAGATTCCAAATCATTTCAATGATTTGTAAATATTTCAACAATTTCAAAGTTTTTAAAATGTTTTAGAAAATTTCAAAGATTTCAGTGATATCAAAAAATTTTACAAAGATTTAAGAAGATTTGAAATATTTGAAAGATTTGACACACATTTCAAATATTCGACAAGATTTAAAAATATTTAGGAAAATTTCAGAAATTTTGCAAGATTTCACAAAATTTTTGAAAGATTTTAGAACGTTCAGTAAAATTTAAAACACTGCACAAAGATCTCAATGTTTCAAAAGATTTGAAAGATTCCAAAATATTTAAAAATATTGCAGAAGATTTGATAGTTTTTAAAAATTCCATAAAGACTTCAAAGATTTCACAAAGATTTCAACTGACTTAAAGAGTTCAGAACAATTTCAAACATTTCAGATTCGAAAAGATTTCAAAACA
>JAWWLR010000166.1:38840685-38852702 GCA_035041075.1 Acraspis erinacei | reverse complement strand
TTCGGGAATTTTCCAATTCGGAAATTATATTTTTGGGGATATTTCAGGATTCCCTGCGGGAGATTATTAGATAAATAATAATCGAACGCATAGCGCACCTTTTCTCTATCAATGATACAAATTTTACGTAAAAATTTAATTGATGAGTAAGTGAAAAAAACGTGATAAATTCGCTTAATTTAATTTTAGAATATGTAATTAAATATATAGCTTGAAATCCATTGATAAAAATTAAAATTTAAATCTCCTATTATAATCTGTCAGGCTGTTAAATGAATAAAATGCACAACAATATTTTTAATTTAATACTGTTTTTAAGTTATTAACAAAATAAAAAATAGTTTTATTTAATTTTGATTTAGCAAAGGCATATTTCACTCACTAAAACTATTTTTAGTTTTGGCTTCAAGATGACAAGATCTATGATTTTACTTTTAGAAGAAGTTAGTTTTTCAAAAATACTTGTGCTACTATTAAATCATAAGGATGATTGTTTGAAAATTATCTTGATGATCGAGTATGGTAATGTTTCATTTATATTACGTAATTAATCTACACAACAGCAATTCTCGTAAATACTGTGTTATTAAGAAGCACTTTAAATTTCCGTTTCAAGAAAGATTTTATCAAACGGATTTTTAGACAAATTTTATGATGAGAACATTTTCTAGGAATAGGAAAATCCCAGTCGAATAAAAACTGTTCGAGATATAAAAGAATGGATTTTTAAATTAGAATTTGCACTTTAAACTTCCAATTTCAATAAATCTAATTTTCGAAGATTAAAAATTAATTTTTCTCAAATTAAAAATTGGGAATCTTGAAAGATACTTTATACTCAAGGTTTGATTTCTCTTTGTTTGTCATTGCTAAAACAAAAATCTTTAAAGTTTTAGTACGTCTTGAACCTTGATAATCGCAAGTATGACTGCGAATGGCAAGACGTAAATACAAGTTTTCAAGGAAATCGTATTCCATACTGCTAATTATTCCACTCGATGCTTTTAATGAAAACGAAGTTGTAAATGGTATTGTACTCTCATGTTTTTATAGAGAAAAAGGAAAAGATTTTTCATTGTCTAAATTACTAATTTATTCCAATCAGATTTCGAATTAAAAAAAATAAATTTCACTTATTTGAATGGAAATTTTCAAATGCTAATTAAATGAAAAGTATTTTATTATTTAGAGGCTTCATTAATTTTCTATATAAGAAGCATACTTGAAATATGACTTAAACCCAATTATAAGAAACTAATTAAATTTCCTTTAAAGCTCTTTATTTATGAAAATTATGTACTTAATCATAGCCACTTTCCAAAAAAAATTCTACCTGACCCGATAAATCATGATGAGTTTTCTCTTGAGGAGAGAAAACAGTTACTTTTACCGCAATAGTAGTTGCCAGATAGGTTTTATTGTTATGATCGTTAATTACGAAATTGATACAAATACATATTCTTTGCGGAGATTTAAAAAAAATATTACCAAAATATAGATTTTTAAATATTTGGAATAAAAAGATTTTTAAGGATTTTAAAACGCTTCGAGAAAATAAAAAATTTCCCTCCATATTTCCAGGAAGATTTCAAATATTTTTTTATTGTCATAAATAAATATAAATATAATTATATATATATATATATATATATATATATATATATATCCTGAAGATTTTTAAAAGATTGAGATAATTTTTAAATAAAATTGTTCAATTTTGAAAGATTACAACATTTTAGAAGAATTCGTGTATTTGAGAAACTAATTTGTTTTCGTGTTCCTAGGGAATGGAAGATTTTAGAGCAATTTTTTTAATTTTGCAGGGAACTTCAAAAACAATTTAAAACTTAAAAAGACGTTAAAAAGTTTGAAATAAAGTATAGATTTGTGAAGATTTTGTTCAACAAATTTAGAAGCTTTTTTATCTTGAAAAATTGACTTGAAAAGAATTTTTAAAAAAATATTTCAAAATATTGTAAAAGATTTTCAAAATTGTCGAAAAAGAATGTGGAAGATTATTTTAAAAGTTAAATTTTTTAAAAATTTTAAACATAATTTTAAACTTAAAAAGATATTTTATTTTGAAAATTTCATTTCAAAAGAATATATAAAAATAGTTTAAAACATTTAAAAAGATTTCCAAAATCATCAAACAAGAATATGGAAAATTCTAAGGCACTTTTTTTTTAATTTTTCATAGATTTTTGCAGTATTTGAATACAATTTTTTTAAAGTTTTCAAGGGAGAACAAAATTTTTTTACGATTCCGAAGAAAATTTTTAATTCTTTTTATTTTGGAAAATTGATCGTAATAGAATATTTAAAAATATTTTTATATATATCTAAATTTTTTTAAATAATCTGGAAGATTCTAAGGCAGTTTTTTTTTAATTTTGCAGCATTTCTTTAATGAAAAAAAAACATTTGACAAGATTCTGAGTTAGAAAAAATTTCTATAATTATTGGAAATTTGAAGACTTCAAAAAGTTAAAAACAAAATGTATATTTTTGAAGGTTCAAAGTAAAAATTGGAAACTTTTAAATGATTTTTTTCTTTTGATATATTAATTTTTGAAAAAGAAGTTAAAAGAATTTCAAAACATTTCGAAATATATCTAAAAATGGGGTTTCTGAAAAATCATCACAAAAGATAAAATTTTCGACACTGTAAAATAAAAAATTCCCAACATAGAAATTCCGCAAAGTTTATAAATGTGACAACTGCAACATTCCGAAAAATAAAATTCCCTATTCTCTTAAATTCCCGAACAGTTTATAAAATTCGCAAATCTAAACAATTAAATAAGTTTTCTTTGATAATTCTTATTTATTTAATAAAAACACAATAAACAGAAATTTTTTATGTTTAAATAATTTTTAAAAATTTCAGATAAAAAATTTATTTCCTAACAAATTTATTGTATTTTTAATGAATAAATAACATTTATTAAAAAACTATTTTTTATTTATTTAAATTCGTAAATTTTATAATTAGGGAATTTTCTCTAGATTGGTAATTGTACAATGTCCGATATTTTATAGTGTCAACAAAAAAAACTGAAAAATTGTATGCTCATTTTTTAAAAAGATTATTAAAAATTTTAGGAATAATTCGAGTCAGTCTAAATTTTTAAGAGTTTTAAATGTCCTAAATATATTTTAAACTGAATCTAGTCTTTCCTAAAATTTGGTAAAATTGATTGCAATAAAAAAGATCTTCCAAATTTTCTAAATTTTTTTTCAAATCTGAAATCTTCAAGAATATTTTTGAGCTTTCTCAAGAATTTGAGGAATCACAGAATAAAAACACAACCACAGAAACGAACTGATAATACTTTCCTAAACCCGAATTCAAGCTCGAATTTAAGTTTTAAAAAACTTTAACAAATAAATATTCGAAATTTTTATTTTAAATTAAAAATGATTTTTCCCCTTAAATCGAAAAACTATACGCGCAAATGACAATGCTTAAAAATAAAAATCTAGAAATTCAAATTGTTTTGATTCAAGATAATTGTTGCTATAAATTTCAAATATCCGACCGAAAACTTGATTCGATCCTAGCACCTAATGCGACCGAAATAAATATCTGAAATACAATAATAAATGTTTCTTAATCCAATAACAACTGAACATAAATAAAGTTTTGGAAGAAGCTTTGTTAAAAAATAAAAACTGCTGATGATTTTGTTGAAGCGTAAAAAATGCCTCAAAGGATCTAAGATTGCATAACAAAATCACATCCGTAATTACGTAAAATTGCATAAAACTCACCGGAAACGAGAAGAACAACAAGGAGACTGACTAGGGCCAACCTAAGCTCCATTTTCTGCTCCGGATGTCCTTTCAGTATCACAAAATAAGAATCTGGATGCTTTACAAGTCACGGCCAAAGAACCACTGAAGATCAACTATTCAAGTCGTTATACTGAATCCACTGAACAGAGTGAGTCACTAGTAGGCTTTCTCTTTCCATTGCACATCAACTGGTTTCCTCTGAAGACCTCCGAGTGGGAGACTTGCTGGAACTATCTAAACTGTTCTCCACATTAAACAATAGACCTACTTGGTCAACCTAGGAAAATCGTTTCAGATCCAGAATTTCAGAACAAAGATAATTCTTCAATTTTACTAGGATTTTTATCTAGAAAAGTTCAAGGTCGCCTGGATTTCTCGGATCTTTGTTAGAAATAACAAGATTTCATAGTGTAGTCTCTGGGATTTAACCGTGATTTCCATGGGAAAGAGCAATATTTCGATTTAAAAGAACTCAGGGTAGCCACTGACCTGGAGAACCGGAAATTAGATTGGAATTTTGTAACACCCATCTCTCTTAACCTATAGCAGATCATTTTATATTTAGGATTTTTAGAATTTAAAATTTGAATCAATGGTTCGTTCGAAAATAAATATTTCTTTTATAATGTAATTACTATGTAACTATTTTATAAAAAAGTCGTATCTTTTGGTCGAATATTCAACTGATTTGTCGAAAATTCGTTGTGTTGGATAGAAAATTCGTCTTTTTGGTTTAAAAATTCATCTATGCTGGTGGAAAATTAATATTTGATGGCCATATTTTTGGTTTGAAAGTTATTTCTATTTGAAATGTTTACTATTATGTTTTGGGTTCTGAATTCATCTGTTTTGATTAAAAATCTACTATTTCTTGAAAAATTCCAATATTTCATTAAACATTTGACTACTTTATTGAAGACATCTTTTTTGTTCGAAAATTCAACTGCTTTGTTAAAAATTTGTCAATTTACATGGAAAATCCATCCTTTTGGATAGAATATTGATCTTTTCTAAATCGAAAATTCATTTTGTGTGGAAAATGTATCTTTCTTAGTTGAAAATCCCACTATTTTATTAAAAAGTCTTATCTAATTTGAGTTGAAAGTTAATTCTTTTTATTTGAAAATTCAGCTTTTTTTGGCTTCAAAGTTAATTATTTTTAATTACAAAGTCTACTATCAAATCTCTTGTCCATAATTTACATCTTTTGATAAAATATTCAAAGATTTAGATTTTCGCCATTATATTAAAAAGTTATTTTTTGTTGTAAAAAATTTAACTATTTTATTTAAAAATTCGTATCTTTTTTTATATAAAATTTGCCCGTTTGAATTGAATTGATCTTTTGGTAGAAAAGTTATATGTTTTGGTTGAAAATTCATCTTTAAATGTTGAAAATTCATCTCTAATGCTGAAAGTTAATTATTTTTAATTAAAAAGTTTAATATTATATTTCTAGTCTATGATTTATCTATTTTAAATCTCTACTATTTGGTTGGATAATTATTTACTTTTTTGAACGGTGGAAAATTTAATTATTGCATTGAAAAGTTAACTATTATATTAAAAAATGATCTTTTTTGGTAAAAAATGCAACTATTTTATTTAAACATTCGTATATTTTTGTATATAAAATTTGCCCTTGTGGATTGAATTGATCTTTTGGTAGAAAAATTATATGTTTTCGTTGAAAATTTTATATTTTGAGGTTGAAAATTCATCTTCTTTGGTTGGGAATTCATCTTACAGGGTTGAAAATTTTTCTTTTTTGGTTGAAAATTCATCTGTTATTATTGAAAGTAAATTATTCCTAATTACGAAGTCTATTATTATATTTCGAGACCATGATTTATCTCTTTCGATTAAAAATTCTATAATGTGAAAAAATTGATTTATTTTGATGAAAATTCAACTATTATCTTAAAAAGTAATTTTGTTGTTTAAGGTTTGTTTATTATTATCTTTTGGGTTTAGAATTGATCTCTTTTAGTTAGAAATTTTTTTTTTAAATTTATTTATTTTATTCAAGTCATTTTTTTAATTAAAAAATTTATATGTTTTATTTGAAAATTCGTCTTTTTTTACTGCATTTATCCTTTGGTAGAAAAGTCATATTTTTTAGTTGAAAATTCATCTTTTATGGTTGATAGTTAATTATTTTTAATAGAAGCGTCTATTATTATATTTCTAGTTCATAATTCTTCTACTGTTTAGTTAAAAAATTAAATGATTTTGTATTTTTAAACAAAAAGCATTAATTTTGTAGAAAAAGTGACAAGTTTTTTTTATCAAATAAAATAATTGGTTAACCCACAAATATACATTTTCAACCAAAATTAATTTTATATTAAATATTTGAATTTTCAACTAAGGAGATTCATTTTCGACAAAAAAAGACGAAGTAAACAAAAATTGTAATAGCTGATATTTAAATTTAAAAAAATAAATTTTAATTCAAAAACATTTTTATTTTTATTTAAAAACGTAAGTTATACGTCCCAGTAATCGTGATGATAATTTTCTTGCTTTTTATTTCATTTGAATGAACGCAATTTCAACTGAATGTTATAAGAGGCTGAAAATAAGCAATCTACATGATTTAATGTTACTTTTAACATATTTTTATAATAATATATTCAAATTATAACCAAGTTTCACAATTACTGGGACCGTCACGAAATGCGTGAAAATCTTGCAGATTTTTTCGAAATTTGTTAAAATCTTTAAAACTTAATCAGAAAAAATAAACTAATCATTAGAAATTTGTACAAGAATGTTAGGATTTTTTTTTAAATTTTCCGATAGTTTTTACAATTCTTAAAAACTATAGATTTTTTTTTAAATATTTAGAAATCTACATTTTGTTTGATTTTTTTCAAAAATTCTAAGCCTTTCAAAATCTTTTAAAATATCAGTGAAACAACATTTTAAACATACATAAAATTAAAAAGCATACATTTTAAATATACATAAAAACATTTTTACATATGTAAACATACATTTTAAAATTTTGAAAAATAATAAACGTTGTTTTCAAATCTTTATGTATGTTGTTTGACAATTTTGGGAAATTTTTTGAAACGTTTAAGAATCTTTTAAAATCTCTTCTTTAAATTAACTTTTTAAAATAAAAAACCATTTCAAATTTTTCCAGGAATCTTAAGAATTTTTTTATTATTACCTTTCTAAATCCTTATAAATTTTCAAATGTTTATTTCAGTCTTCAAAAATCTTCATTTTGTTTTACAATTTTTTTAAATCATTTTAAACTTTTAAATTGCTTTTGGAATTTTTTTTAAATCCTCTGAACATGTTTTAAAATTGAAAAAGTTTCCTTAAAATCTTCCAGATTTTTTCTGTTGATAATTTTATAAATAATTTGAAATGCCATTTTACAAATCAAAAAATTCTTTGAAATTTTCCCAGAAATCTTAAGGAACTGTTGAATTTTCTTAAAATATTTGAAAATTCTTTAAAAACTTATTTTTTCCATAATCTTCAAAAATCAAAATTTTGTTTTTGATTTGTTGAAACCTTCTGAAAATTGAAATTATTTTCGAATATTTTCAAAAGTTCTAAAGCTTTGAAATATTTTTTTGAAATAACTCAAAATTTTCTTCAAATTATTTCAAATCCTGAAAAATTAAAAAACTTTTCTTAAAATCTTCCAGTTTCTCTGTTGATATAATTCAATATCTTAAAAAAACATTTTTTTACAATAAAACCGAAAATTTATTTTAATTTCAAAAAATAAATACATTTCTTTTATTTAAATTTTTAAATTAATATAATGAACATATATCAGTTGAACTAAGTTAATTTAAAATCAATACTAAAGAAATTAATTTTTTTGTTTCAGGGAAAGCTGAACTTTGCCTCCTTAAAGAATAGTATCAAGAATAAATGATATATATTAAAGAGACTCTAAGGTAAAACTGTAATTTTTAAAATGAAAAATTTCAAGTAACTTTCGGGAGCAAAATATTTTCGGAACTTTTTCTTACATAATTTTTTTTCATCAAGTTCGATTAGTTTTATAAATTTTTCTTCTTCTATGTATATTATCTGATCGATTTGTTCGATTTCCTGAAGGGGAGTCGCAGATTATTCAAAGTCTAATTGTAAATAAAGTGTAAATCAGATTGATATGAGTTTCGTGTGCACTGAAGCGAAGATTGTGAGACCACTATGTGCAATAATTGAACTCTTCTTGGAATGCTCATATTATGATGACTCATACCTACGTAAAGACGAATTACGTTTAACTATTTCCACTCACGTTTGTATCATAGATTTTGGTAACATGTTGCATCATGTTTTTCACCAAAAATGTAAAAAAGGCATTACATATTGTTTTGAATAGAAAATTCATGCTTAATTTTATTGACCGAAAACAATTTTTACCTTTTAAAAACATTTTTGTTAGTTTTTCCTCTTCCTGCCTCTCCTCCGCAAATATTTTAATTGGATTTTAGATGTTTCAGATTATCTCAGTTTAATCTAATTAAATTATCATTTATTATTGTTCAAGAGTACAATAGAACCCCGGGTTTGTTATTCCTAATATTTCTGGTTTACGCAGTATATCAGAGGGCAGGGCGAGAGACGGTTGTGACTCTCGCCTCGGAAGGGCCGCAGTACGCGAGTACTCAGTTGAGTATATTGCGCAATATTATACACTCCCGACACTGTTAATAAATCGAGGTTATGGTGTGCAGATTTTTCTTGACACTGTAAATTCACGAGGTATTATTTATCTCAAGCTAGATAAAAACGTTGCAAACATTTGACAACTACAATTATTATCCAAAGACGAATAATTTGTATCTGCCTTGTGATAAAAATGATTAAAACATACAGAAATAGCATGGAACAGGGAATTTTTAGAAAATAATATCGTGTTTATTTTAGAACAGGGAGTTTTCGTGAAGAAATATAATTTAATTTGAAACAGGGAATTTTTGACATGGAATGGGTTTTTAAAAGAAAAATATAATTCGGATGTAGAAGAAAGGAATTTAAAAAATCCCTGTTCCAGGTCAGAATTCGTCACAATTTAAAAGTTTCAAATTTTAGATAAAAAAGTACATAAAGTAGTTTTTAGAGTAGAAGTAGTACTTCAAAGAAGAAATATTTCTGAATTATAATTGAAAATTTTGTAATATTTCTTGCAGCGAATTAATCCTTTTTAAGTTACAAATTCAACTACTTGGTTCAAAGTTAAACTCTTTTCATAAAACTTAAATTTTCTTTGTTGAAGCTTCATAATTTTAATTGAAAATTCATCACTGTTTAAAAATGTAACCATTTTGTTGACAATCAATTTTTGAACTAAACATTTAGGTATTCCAGTAAAAATGCAACTGTTTGGTTAAAAATTCGTTTTTTCTGGTTAATAATTAAACTTTTATCCCAAAAATTCAACTCCTATTTTTGGTTGAAATTTTTTCCTTTTTGGATGAAAATTCAGCCATTTGTTTGAAAATTTATGAACTTTGTGCAAAATTCTTATTTTTTTGGAGAAAATTAATCTTCGTGGTTAAAAATTCATCTTTTTGGGTGTAGAATATTCAACTATTTCAGTTGAAGATTCATAATTTTAGTTGAATATTCCTGAGTTTGGTTAAACATTAATTTCTTCAAACTGAAAATTAGACTCTTAAATTTTGGATTGAAAATTGATCTTTCTCATTAGTTCAAAATTCAACTGTTTGGATACAAATTTGTCATTTTTAATTGAAAATTTAACTATTTCATTTAAAAACAACGTATTTTGTTAAAAAAGTTGATTTTTTTTTTGGTAGAAGTGTTTTTTTTAAACTGAATTTTCTTCTTTAAAAATTCTTCTTTTCAGTTAAAAAACAAAGTATTTCAGTTAAATATTTATAATTTTATTTGAAAATTCATCTTTTAGGTTGGAAATAAAATTACTTTGCTAAAAGTTAAACTCTTTTGTTAAAAAATGATTTTTTTCGGTTGAAGATTCATATTTTTAATTAAAAATTCATTTCTTTGGTAGAAAAATGAGCTATTTGATTGAAAACTTGTTTTTTCTTTAGATGAAAAGGAATTTTTTTAACTGTAAATTAAAATTTTATTCCAGTTGAATATTTCATAATTTTAGTTGAACATTCATCTCTTTGGGTGAACCTTCATTTTTTTTGACTAAAAATCTTAGAGATTATTTTAGTTAAAAATTCATCACTTATTTGAAAATGTAACATTTTTTTTTAAAGTTGCTTTTTTTGTTGAACGTTAGTTTTTTGTGGAAAGTCGTTTTTTTAATTGAAAATTTATTTTATTCCAAATAAATATTTCATAGTTTTAGTTTAAAATTCATCTGTTTGGTTGAAAATTAATTTTTTAAATTTAAAACCTAATTTTTGAATTTTTAGTTGATAATTTATCTTTTTTAGTAAAAATTAATTTTTTAAAATTGATTATTCTACTATTTCAGTGGGAATTAATTGTTTTAGTTGAAAACTTATCCTTTTTTTATATAATTCAATTATTCCAGTTGAAGATTCATTATTTTCGTTGAAAATTCATCAGCTGCATTGAAAATTAAACTATTTTGTTGAAAAGCTGTTTTTTTTCTGTTGAAAATTAATTTTTCAACTGAGAGTTTAACTATTTCATTTTTTGTTTAAAATTAATATTTTTAGTGCAAAACTACCTTCTCTTAGATAATTGCTTGAAAAGTACCAGTTTTTTTTATTTTAAACTTTTTGCCCACTTTTCTCTAAGAGTTTTATAATAATGAATAAAATTTAACAACAACAGTTTTTGAAACAAATTTTTATTGTTTATAATTATGTTCTTCAAGATTAATATTAGATATTTGCTTTTTTTTTAAATTTTCCACCGTTTGTCAACTTTTTACTTAGAGTGAGGTAATAATTATTACAATTTATCAAACATGATTGTTTAAACAAGTTATTATTGTTTCTAACTATACTCTATTAAAGTGATGCTAGTAACTGGCGGGTTTTGCTTAAATTTCATGCTTTTCTTCAACTTTTTATTTAGGAACCAATAATAATATTAATATTATTTTTAATAAAAAGGCTCTCAGTAAGTACTTCAAGAAAATTTACATTTAATATGAATTATACAGATATTTAAAAAAATATTTCAAATTTTTGTTTTATTTCAGAAGAATATATTCACAAAAAAAGATTTTTTAAAAAGGATTCTGTCTATATTTTATTTATTATTTGTTCATAAGAAAATATTACTGACAATAATAATAAATTGTTCAAACAATTATTTTTGATAACATTAATGAACCATTACCTCACTCTAATTGAAAATTAAACTATACATACATAAAAAGCTCCTATATACTGATAATTAGACGTTTAAATATATTGTTTAAATAATTTATTATTGTTTTAAACGATTTTCTCTTAGAATGGAGTTAGAAAGTCGCGGTTTTTAAAACAATTTTCCACTTTTTGCTAAATTTTCAATTATAATGTGGTAATACTTGATTAATGTTAACAAAAGTAACTATTGAAACAATTTATTAATATTTTTAATAATATTCTCTTAGAATACTGCTAGAAATTACAGTGAGGTAAATAATTTAATTTGTTCTGAAGTTTGTATATTTTTCCCACCTTTTACTTAGTAAAATAACAAATAATTCAAGTTAAAATAGTTGTTTAAGCATTTTATTAATGTTTATAACTACCTTCTCTTATAGTAATGCTAGAAAGTTTCTTTTTTCTTAAATATTTAGTTTTGTTCAGACTTTTTAGCTCATTTTAAAGAATATTTTTATATTTGTATTTGTATATATTTGTAATATTTGCCTCCTATTTTACGTAAAAACGTCCATTAATATGTATTTACTTCATTATAATATTTTGTCATAAATTTATTTATATATTCAATTTAATTAATTTAATTAGGTATTAATCATTAGTGATTCATTCGAGCCACACGATCCGTGAAACGACCGAACATATTTTTGTTTATCGCCTTGACAATCGAGCTGTCATCTCAGTTCGTCTCAATGAAGCGAACATCTCGTTAAATCGATCGATCTGATCGAACAACCGAAAAGCTCCTTTCAAATATTAAAAATATTGCTATATTTCAGTGAATATAAGCAGACGATAATACAATTGAACCGCTGCATCGTAGAACGGGATATAAAATATTTTTCGAGGAGTGTGAGGGCCCCTGGTCGCTTTTTGGAACATTATTGAATT
>JAWWLR010000166.1:38722000-38736159 GCA_035041075.1 Acraspis erinacei | reverse complement strand
ATTATAAAGCATTTAGGACTAGAAGATAAATCTAAAGGTTTACACCTTTCATTAATACCACTGATAAACGCACTCCTATCTTTTCTCGTATTTTTATTGACATTAAATTCTTAACTATACTACGTACATTATTCTAAAATAAATTAATTTTCGACTTTGGTTACAGAAGACTTATTAATTATCACTAAAGAGAAACGCAGTTTATTCAAATATCCACAAGCTGATGACATTCATCTTACACTTTCGAACTTATAAGGGGGAGACCTCCTCTGCGACATTGTATTTTTAATCAGACTTTCATCAATCGATAGTACGTCGAAAACATTTACACATGTGTCCGGGCTCCTTTGTTAGCGGCTCCTTGTTGAAAAATTACGAGCGTTTGAAAATACTCATGAGCTAGGTAAAGGAGCTTCAGATATCTCACTCTATCGTAACTTTTGCCAGAGGTCACTGGTACAAAGACCAGAGGAGGAGTGTCCATTAATTACTGCTGAAGAAGTAAAGAAAGTTATCTCTAGAACTTAGAACTTTTCAGTGCCAGAGCCAGATAATATCAACAACTTTTGGTCAAAGAAGTTCACTTCTATGCACCAACATCTACTTCTATATTTACTACTTTCTTAAACGGAGAATAAGTTATCCCGCAGAGGTTAGTAGAAGCACACACAGTACTAATTCCTAAGACTGGAGATTTGTTAAGTCCAAAGAACTACATAATTTGTTAAAACAACAGCTGCAAGCTATTCACTGGCATCCTCAAAGAAAGGCTATTAACATCTATCGAGCCGGTATGAAGAGCAATAGTTGAACAACGTGGATGCGAGAGAGGACTGGCAGGTTGCAGAGAGAAACTGTTAATAGGCGGTTGAATTACCCAGGATTCTGTCAGGTATCGACGCAATCCATCCATAACTTGGAGATGCATCCAAAAATAGCGACACGTATGAAAGAACTTATGCTCTTGTGGTGGACAAGATTTCTCATAACGTCTGACGAAAGAGAAGTGACTACCAGCTATGTCACATATAAGAGAGGGACTTTCAAGGGAAAATATCTCCGAGGGAAAGTATCTGGATACCTATGTGGCCCGCCGAACAGAAGAAAATTTAGGGTGAACCACCGTTTCTACATGGACGACCTTAAACTCTTTGTCTCTTCAAAAGAGGACCTTAGAATCCTTGTGACGGTGATAAATAAATACTCTAAAGTAATTGGCATGAACTTTGGACTGGATAAATGTACCTGCGTCAATCTATACAAAGGAAGACTAAAAAATACATCATCGCATGAAGATAAGAATCTTCAACTCATATGTGGAAATCAACATCTGGGTAATAGAGAAACATATGCATATCTAGAAATACCGAAAGCAGAAACGCAAGATGTGCGTGTGTTCAAAACGGCCCTTGAAAAAAGGTATCGCCAAATTCTCAGAACAATTTGTGCTTCCGAGTTATCTGGGAAGATTAAGATCCAGGCGACCAATATTCTGGCCGTTCCTGTACTGTTCTACACGTTTGGTGCAGTACAATGGTACGTCGATGAGTTGAAGCAATTTTACCGAAGCATACCCAAGATGATGACAATACATCACCTCCCCCGAGAAAAAGGGGGTGAATGTTTTCTGAACTTAGAGTGTTTTCATCGAAGAACGGTTCTAGCTACAGCCTGCTCAGTTGTAAAAACCACAGGTTCTCTAATGCGACTAGTACGTGAACATGAAATCGTCTATGTCGCGGCATTTCTATAACGTGCCGCAGATAGGGCCCCAGAGGAGCTTGATCTCCCAGTTGATTCCAGCGAAACTACACATGCCCTAGCATCAATAACACCTATGATGCTCAAAAGTCATGCACAGGAAGCAGAACAATCGCTTTTACTATGCGAACATGCTGACAAGCTCCTTCATGGTAAATTCTACGGCATTATACGAAGGGATTTCTTGTTGCCTGCCAGGGCGACGTTATAGACTCCTTAGTTTACCATGAGCGCATAATGAGTATAACTGTAGGCGATACCAACTGCCGAGCGTGCAAGCAAGAGCTACAAACTCTTGGACATATCATGTTAAAGTAATGCCCGGCTTGCCACACGCGGATGAAGAACTAGAGTCTGCTGTGGAGAAGAATAATTTTCCACCATTCCACGTATCAGTGCTACAAAGCCTGATATTGTCGTCCAAAATCTGAAGAGCTAGATAATTTCCGTGGTTGAATTCTCTGCACCAGTTGATGGTAATATGACGGCAAAGGAAGAAGATAAATGGGCGAAATATAAGTCTCTTCTTTTCGAGCTCAGCAGGCTGTACCAAGCCTACAAAGTTCATTGTGTTGTTCTGATAATTGGCAGCCTTATAGGTATGAAAACTTCGTTTCTTAGCCAATTCAAAAAAATTCCGACTTCCCAGCATCAGGCTCAGTCCATCGCGATCTAGTTGCAAAAGGCTGTGGAACACTGTTCCTCTTAGCATTGTACAAAGGTTTTTTGTTCGAAAAAAGTATCCAGGGGTGAAACCTTCACCTCCAATTGTGTAAGGTTATCCGCGGATAGAGATCGCACCGTGTAATAAATAAAAAACACGAGAATTCTAGATCAATATAAAAATTCTATAATCCCTTCCACACTTTATTCCCTTCACCACCGATTCAGTGATGCCTACCCCGAAAGAGATACGGCTTAATGGTGTATTAATCATATATATTATATAATTAGCCTCGGTGACTCAGTTGATTAGGTGCTCAGACTTCATTTTGGAAGTCCAGTGTTCGATCTCTGAGACGGTACCTCTAGAAATGTTTCTATATACATTTACCGATGTGCTGATGGTTCGGATCTCACCTTGAACTGTAGGGCCCCCATCGTGCACTTGGCTGCAACCCAGTCCGTGAATGGTGGGGTAAAAATCAGACTTTGCCCAATATGTCTAATAAGGCACACTGCTCTAATAAGATCACTTGATAGCTTTACAACAATGCATCCGTGACTGATAATATATAACGGGACAGTCACGTGCGGACTTTTCAAAATAAAAAAAAAACTCTAACAAAAATGCCTAACGGCAGAGCGTCGGCTTTTGAACTTATCATGATTATCATGATATCGTGATATTATGACAATTCGAGCACAAGATGGAAGCGACCACAACTTCTCCTGACAGAATGGCCTTTCGTCAAATCTTTGACATGAATTTCCCGGAAATAAGAACAGTCTCCCAAGACGACCTTGAACAACGAAGGCATCAGATTAGAGAAGGGAACATTCTCCCTAGAAGAACGATCGAACAACATCGTATTTTCGTGGGTCTTCATCCCGAGCTAGCTCATAGAGTGCCTTAACAAAATCTTGCTGATATTGCATTAGGCGGCGCAACCTTATATCCAAGGTCGAAATAAGTATCATCGAAAAACAGGTGCAACAACAACTAGCAGCACCTGTATTGCAACCCGCAGATGCGGTGGAAAATGAGGATCATATACCCGTGTCACGAGACGCTATGGACGATTGTGGGCCGGATCTGGGGGGGTGCAGGGTGACTCTCTTGAGGTGTGCTTCACTGATGCCATCCTAGAGTTTGCACATCAAGAACCATCAATGAAAAACGGTCTACCGAAATTTGTAGTATAACAGGACCTTCTCCAGGTGGTTGGCTGTTTGAATATTTCGCTGCTACTCCTCAAGAAAGATATCAGAGCCTCCATGGAAGTTTCGACTTCAATTCGAGATTAGTAAAATAAGAGCAAAACTAGGATGCTTGTACCAATTTCGAAACGGCTATCGATCTCAGAGACTGACTCGCTACGTGTAGAAGACCTAGGAAAAGTAATCGGCTATCTTCAACAGAGACTCATTGTCCTGTTACCACGACTGCAACGATTTAAGAGAATCATTGCGAGAAGAAATGACTATAGGACTTTTGTAGCGGACGAAAAACGTTTTTATCGCGGACTAGCAGATAGCCAAAACAAGACTCAAAATTATTGTGAACCACCTGAGACCTAGGAAATGGTGAGTTATTGGTGAAGCATCTGGGGCTAAGAACTTGAAAGCGCAAGGTGTGAATGAGATGCACAGATTCCGGTACAAATACCTAAAGGTTCTATACCTCGCCTTTTCTGGGGCCCTTCAAAACATCTTGGAGAACCCAGATCACTTGCCCTATTTTATGACGGAAAGCGCAACATACATGATACCTAAAACGGTAGATGCTGGTAGTCCTAGTGATTACCGAACAATCACCTGCGTCTCAACCCTCGATAAGTTTCTCATGGCTATCATTTCTGACTTTGTCAATAAATATTGTGATGAGAAAAACGGCCTCTCCGAAGAAAAAAAAGGTTGCTTTCAAAGCTCTCATATTTGCGAGGATTAAGTCACGATTGAGAGTGCGGTTGTGTTAGATGCGAAGCACCACCAACAGGCTTTTCCCTCAATACCCCACGATTATTTACTTGAGATCGTTAAGATACTCAACAATACGCCCTATGGGTTCAAAATTTTGGTGGCAGTGGCTAAGTCTCATCTTACTCACCTCCTGTACATGGTCGACATAAAGGTTTATGCAAGCTTAGAGTTAAAACTGAACATTCTAATTAATATCTTGCTGCAATTCTCCTATGACATCAGGATGTATCAGAGTTGGACAGAGGCAGAAAGCTGCATTTTTTCCGTGAAGAGATAAATGCACCATTGATACTGGATGACCACGCTTTGATTGAGGCAATGACTGAGAAATAATCGTACGGGTATCTTGGCATATTGCAGGCGTGGGGACCGTTCCACTCTGCAATTAAAAAGGGGTTTGAGACGCGGGTCGCGTTAGTCGGATTCTGGCTTCTTGCCTCAGTTCGAAGAACATCACAAAAACAATTAAAACAAATTTTATTCCTCTCCTAACATACTCCTTTGGTTTGGTCACTTGGTCCAGGACTGACGTCGAGAGGCTAAAAAGACTGATCCACGTGAAAATGTCTGAGCACCGAATGCACCATGAAAGGACAGCTGTAGAGAGATTAGTATAATTGGCCTATACATGCCCTTAAAACTTGCAGCTGTACACTCTTAGAAAATCGGACATCTTAATGCTCAACAGCTAGCTGGTCAGTGGCTAGGTGCACAGCTGCACAACTAACGCCCACAAACATTAGATCTTGCTTGCGTCGATAGTGATGCTTTAAATCTCTGGTTACGGCGGGGAGAACTCTTTCCAGAGACGGAAGGATTTTCATTGCCATCCAGGACAGAGTAGTCCAGATACGCAGACATAATGATGTTGCTGGGATCATTCAACAACAAATTGCCCTGAACACTGGTTTACTAGATAGATTTGAATCTTACTACAAGTATGGGTATGTTAAAGTACTAGAGAACGAATACCGTCTCCATCAATTCGATAGGACTATTTTGACCATCTAGTCACATAGAATCATCCAGATGTCCTCTGGTTAGATTAACGTGTTTAACACATGAGAATAATAGACATAATCGTCTCCCTTAACAATAAAATTAGGCTCCGATATACTGAGAAGATCCAGAAATATTCGGAGGAGAAGCAGGAGATTCTGACCATGTGGAAGATCACGATCAAACTGGCCGTGATCTCATCCACTGGGAACGTTCATGTGAGGTGCGGACAAGGCTTGGAAGAGCTGGGAACACGAAATTCGCTACATATAATTCAGAAGATAGTATTTCTGACCATGTACCGCATTGTTCGGAGTTTTCTGGGCGTGAACAATGATAGCGACTAAAATAACCTTCTGTGGTCATCCCGCATACCCGGTAGTTGACTATGATAAACACATTTTCAATTTTTTACTTTCAATTTTAACGTTCTTTTGTATATGTGTATGTCCGTGTGCGTTTATAAACTTACGCTTGTCCCTCACCGTTTGATGTAAAAAAGTAAATATTTTGAATCGTTGGTCTTTTTCGTTGACATTCGAAGTAACATTTGTAAGAATGATAGATCCCTATAAATGGGTTCACCAGTATGAATGTTGGGCCCCTATAAACGGGCTTTCCAGGATGCATGTTGGATTCGTATAAACAGGCTGAAACCAACGAATGTACTAATCACTCGCCGGACTTCATGACCGTCTTTAGTAGAGACGTACCAGATCATGAGTTAGAGGTCCGGGTTTCAATCTCTGAGTCGGTACCTCTGGAAATTTTTCTATGTACCAGTACGGAGGTTCTGATAATTTGAATCCCAACTCCAGTCACCTCCAACTTCACTCCAGTTTCGTAATCAGCAACCCCAAAAACATCCAAGCAATAATTTCCAAGCCGACCAGGTTCATATGAATTACTCAAAACTTGATAGTTAACTTTCATCCGCCATTTTGAATTCTCATATTCTGACTCCAGATTCGTAATCAGCGACATAAAAAACACCAAGTTATCATTTTCAAGTGTATCAAGGTAATTTAAACTACTAAAAACAGGAAGGTTGGCCTCGATCCGTCATACTGGATCCGCCATTTTGAACTCTCATATTAAGATTCCAGATTTGTGATCGACGACTCCGAAAACCCCTTAGGGTCTACTTTGAGTTCGTTTCGAGTAATTGTTGCTTTTTGATGAATGATATTAACTGAACATCCATGAATTTCGCCTGTTCCAGATGCCATATTGGAGCCACAATATTGAATATTCTCAAATACCACAATAAATTTGAAAGTACACGTCGAGATGAAAATTTTAAGCCATTGAACGTCTTGATCAGTTGCGAAGATTTTTGGCAACAATGAGAACATTGAATAAAATGTTAATTTAAAGCCGACTTTTTCTAAAACATTTTTTTTAAATGATGGGGTTTTTAGATTTTTCTCTAATTTTCAAGAATTATGTATCATTGAAACTCACAGAATAAGATTGTGAAAAATCTTCTCCGAGAATCTGGTAAAATTTAATACAAATAGTCTAATATGTGTTTATAGATCGTTCTTTCCTGCAAAAGTGACATATGTTTAATATTTTTTTTTGTCGTACTTAGTATCGTTTTATTTTACAACTTTGGTCACCTTTAACATAAATAAAATATTAGATTCATGTAGATACTTGACGATTTTTTTTACATGGAGTGATTTCCTTGGTTTAATATTTAACAACAAAATATTACTTTCATAACCTTCAATCAACTTGTACTCTGTTTTCTAAGTAATGAAGATTGTTGAAAGTAAATGTTGGTTCGTTGTTCTCAACTATCCAAACTGCTCCATTTTTTCCTTTCTCAATTAATTTCACCACATATTCAGCAACATGTTCAACTCTGAAATGAAAATTCAGGATAAATTATTTGTTTATATGTATAACATACTGATCTAGTGGTGATGGGCTTCATGCTCTGTGAAGAACCCCTACACCTCTCGATAACTGCAAAAACGGCACACGCGATGGGCCGCCAGGCGAGAGTAAACAGATGGACTCCGGGGACTAGATAAACTAGGCTCCCGAGTGACATCAGCTCACTGCCGATTCTTGAGATGAGGCAGGATAGAATAATAAAACGCTTTAACTTTACCAGTGCTTTCCGCGTCTAAATTCCAAGCAGGGATGCGTGGAAAGGAAATGATAACCCACTCCTTCAAATAAAAATATTGACTACGGATGGCTCCAAGGGAGAGGGAGGGTCAGGAGCAGGAATCTATGATAGTGCGAAGAGGAGGTGGTCCCGCTTGGGAGACATGCTACTGTCTTGCAGACTGAGGTCATTGCCGTCCTTGGATGTGCTGAAACGCTATTAGAAGAGAACACTGCTGGAAGACAGATTACGATCTGTGCGGACAGCCAAGCGACACTAACTTCAGTAGGAAAACCAGATATAACATCAGAATTGGTTTGGGAATGCAAGAAGGCATTGAACCAACTTGCAGACAAAAAACAAAGTGGCTCTCATATGGGTCCCTGGTCACACAGGAACAAGGGCAACGAGAAAGAAAACCAGCTGGCCAGATGCAGTGCGGAAAGTGAATACATAGCACCTGAACCAGTAATGAGATTAGCGTCTTGCTGCATTGCTCTTGCTATCAAAAGCTGGACAGGGAACTGCTGTGTTTGCAAAAAAAACACGTAAGGACGGTGATTCTGATGTTCACTGGGCATAACCACTTGAACTACCACATGCACAAAATGGGGTATAACCTCTCAACAGAGTGCAGGAGATGCGGTAGGGATGATGAAACATCTTTGCATGTACTATGCCAGTGCCCGGCGTTAGCTAGGCTCATGCATCAAACCCTTTGGTCCTATTTCATGGAACCTGAGGATCTTACACTGTTGTCGGTGGCTGACCTACTGGGCTTCATCAAGAGGTCTAGGGTCAACTACTAACAGCCTTTTTTAAGGGTGTGGCACAATAGGCTTTATAGCTTAAATGCCAGGGGCGCCCCATTGGGGCTCCCCGCCCGTCTCATAACTAAACTAAACTAAAATAAACTAACTAACTAATATACTGATCTAAAAAATAAAACTTTCATATATGAACTTAAATGAAGCAAAAATGTGCCTGAATTAAAAAATGTAAGTGATAGGACTCTCGGTTTAGACACAGTGTCGGTGGCTAACAGGGTTGCCGGAACCTTTTCCAATTTGAATGCATACTATTGCGCAAGATACTCGATTGTGCACTCGCGCACTGCGATCCTTCTAAGGCAAGAGTCGCAACAGTATCCCGCCCTTTGAGCTGAGAAACTGCGTGGACCAGCTTTTTTAGAAATTTCTAAACCACGAGCGACTAAACCGAGAGTTGGGTGTATACATTTTTTTAATTCAGATAAGCTTGTCTTGAATCCAGATAAATTTATTTTATGTAAATTCCTATCAAAATTTAGGGTAAAAAAGTTCAGATTCACCTTTGGATTATCATCTTGGAAGGACTATTTTTGTAGACTGATTCAAGATAATTATTAGATAAATCTCTGGTCATCCATGTGGTCGTACAACCTGGACATATTACTAAAATGCGAACCCCAGTTTCTTCATAAGATTCCTACAAAATTCAAAGAAATATAACTGACATTTATTATTCAATAATATTTAGAGATTCCTTTCTAGGAATAATCCTCCAAATGAAAATATAAATTGGAGCCTATACTTCAAGAGTATTAAATTAATTTCTTTTAATGCACTCAAAACTAGGAACACAGTTATATTGTTTATGTCGATATTTTAATAGGACGACTGTAAAATCCCGAAAAATAAAGGTCTCTGCACTGTCAACTTCGTAAAAATTCCTAAATAATAAAATTTCTGATCATTTATAATATTACCGAATTTTTAGTTCAAGAGTAATAATTTATCAAAATACTAAGCACATATTCAAAAAAAAATTTTTTAATTAAGAATTTTTAAACATTATTTTTATTTCAATTTTTTTAAATAATTGAAGCTTCCGCAGAAAGCACGCCGTATCAACACATTTTGTATACATGAAGTTTTATTTTTATGAGTTTTCATTTAACATTTTCTGTATTTCAGGGAAGCACTGCGATTGAAAGTTGATATCGGAATGAATGTCAAAATAGTTATACTTATATATAATAGTTATATATATTATAAAAAATAATTATACACTTCGAAAATGTACCTTTCAAACTCTTATATTGAAGTTTTGAAGAGAGGTAAACAAAGAAAATTAAATTTATTAGAATTTCACAATTTTAAAAACAGATAAAAATATTTTTTTTAACTTAATTAAATTCAGAAAATTTGAAATGAGCTTAAAAATATTCAAGGGAATTCAAGGGAATTCCAAGTTATTCAAAAGAATTGGTTGAACTTCTTAAGAATTCAAGGTGAGGTGAAAAGACTTCAGGATAAATTAAATAGAAACTTTCTTAGAAATCAAAAAAGTCCACTGTATAAATTAGAATTGAGTAAATTATGAAGAATTCAAGTGAATTGGGAGTTCGGAGTGAATTCTAACAATTAATTTCAAATCTTTGAAACCCTACTCAATTGTAATCCAAACAGTGAATAATGACTGCAAAACAATTCAAATGAATTGCAAATAATTGAAAAAATCGAAAAAATTCCAGTGATTTCAGTTAAATTTGAGTGGATTTAGAGAAATTTAAGGGAAATGACAAGGTATGGAGAAATTCATTGAATTAAGTTTGAAATGAGTTTAGAAAAATGACAGATAATTCAAAAGAATTCGATATAATGCCTAAGAATTTATGGTTATTTTGAACGACTTCAAGCTGAAGTAAACACAAACTTTTTATAAATCCATTGAATTGCGTAAAATTGAGTGAATTGAGAAGAATTCAAAAGAATTTAGGATAATTTATTAATAATTCAGGGTGAATTCCAAATGAATTCTAAAAAATATTTGAAAATCTCTTAAAATCTTTGAAATTGTTCAAATCTCTTAAAACTTAAAGATTTCAAATTCTTCAAAATATTTTTAAAGCCCTTGATATTTTTTTCGTCTCTAGAAAATGTCAAGGAATTTGAATAAATACCTTAAAATATTTCAAATCCTTTGACCGTTTTATCAATTGATTCACAGGATCAATTCAATAAAAGCTTTTAAACATAAATTAAAAATATAGTGAATTAAGTACAGCTGCGAGAAAATTTAGAGGAATTCGAATATATTTAAAGAATACAAAAGAATTCTGATGAATTGAAACATTTCTTGATAAATTAATAATGACTCAGGGTAAAATAAAAAAATTAAATAAATTCAAAAATCTTCAAATGTCAGAAAACCTACTATGAAATTTATGAAATCTATGAAATCTGACCATATTTCCTAAGAGTCTGGAAAATTTATTAAAATACCTTAAGATTTTTAAAGAATCCTTACAATCATTGAAATCTTTCGAACCCTTATAAAATTCAGTTAAATCTTTTAAAATATCTTAAAACATGTAAACCCGGTCCATATCTTCACGAATTCTAGAAAATTGTTTATCATAAAATATTTAAGCTAGCAATTTTCAAATATTAAATTAAAATATCTCGATGAAATCTGCTGCTAAACAGAAAGACATAAAGTAAGCTGAAAAATGAACATACACATTCCAGAATATTGGAATTTCGAGCTTCTAAAGCCTTCTTTCTATAAATAATCCATAAATTTAGAGTGTGCTAATTAAAAAATAATTTTATTTAATTATATGAAATTGAAATATTTTTAAACTTATTATTTTTATTTTTTTTTAATTGAAATTGGCCAAATTCAATTTTGGAATTTTTTTCCGACACTCTTAAGCGAATGTAATTTTCTATTCTTATCTTCAAAAAATTCGAAATGAGATTTAGATATGCAAACTTTTGAGGTTAATTGATATGCATGCAAAGTAAATAGAAGTAAATAACCTCGACTATTTTGACCTTTCATTCCGAATTCAATTTTCGAATTTTCGATCGCAGCGCTTTCCCGGGATTGAGAAACAATTAAAATAAAAACTCATGTACATAAAACTCCATGGATACAAAATATGTGTTGATACAATGTTATTTCTGGGTGTCTTCAATTGTAAAAAAATAAATCAGTTAGTTTTCCATTTGGGCGAGGGGGTTAATCTAAGGACCTACAGTTTAAGTTGAGTTCCGGACCACCAAAAGCCCCGGTAGAGGTACATAGCAAACATTCCATTAGTGCCGGCACAGGTGTGGGGAATTTTGGGTTTCGGGATTTTTCTATCGTCCCTATTTAATATGAATATTTTGTATTATTTTCTATTTATTAAAAAATACCTTTAGAGAAAAACTAAAACCAACTACTGCATGTTTTGTACCAGAATAAACTGGAAATATATGCAGAGGTTCTATGCCTGCAGTTGAAGAAATATTCAATATAGTCCCACCTTGACCACCTTTATGTTTTCCCATGTGTTCCATAAATAAAAAAGTCCCACACAACATTGCTTTCTGTTAGACATATAAAAAGTTATGCATTACAACATTATTAAATAATCTAAAGAAGATTTTTTTTATAGATTACTAAAAATATTTTTTATTTTTTTAAAGCACCCCTAGGAAATACATTTTCAGCCCCACCCCACCCTTTCCTTCTGAAAATCTTTTAATACATATATTTGTCCATTAATTTTCAACTAAATCATCTGAGTTGAAAATTCATATTTTTGGTTGATAGCCTAAGTATAAGGATTCAACTATTTGCTGAAAATTCGTTTTTTGGTTCCGAAAGGAGGATATTTGCAATGGCAATAATTTCGAAACATTTCCATTTTCTAAATATATTTATCACCGTTTTTGGTAGTATTTTATAATATTTTAAAAATAGCGTTTTATAGTAAAAATTGTTTTCAGTAACGTGTTTCAAAGTTGATGCAAGAATATAAAGGGGTTTTAAAATTAATGGCCAAAGCATGGACAACTGTAATTTGGTGATTGTGAATTCTCTTTGGTTAAAGCTCTTTTGGCCTTGATAAACGCATTCTCACCACGTATGTCGTGCCTCGCGCTCGATTTTTTCGAAAATGCAAACTTTTTTACATTAGACTCAACTCTATTATACACATTTTATTTTTAATGATTATTTTAATATTTTGTTCTTATTTGCATTAAAGTTTACTCTTAGGTACCCTGAAAAATGTATATCAATTCAATAAATTTATATTATTACAATTCATAATATGTATTGGTATTGAAACAAAAGTATTCTCATTGTATTGAGTTTATAATCAAATAAAAGTTCGCATCAAATTAAAAAAATTGTTATTATATATTAATTATAAAAATTGTTTTTCCAAAAAATTAATTTTTTTATTTTAAATCTTATTTTTTACGCATAAAACAAACTCTGTTCGTTTTATCTGAAAATTATTTAAAACAAATTTTGTAGATCCTTTTTGGGTGAACAACTTTCGTCTATTAATTTTTTTTCATACCTTTTGTCCTTTTTTGAAAACCAATTTTTTTCGAATGTTATTATTTACGATTAAAGCCAAAACTATGCGTACCATAAAATAATTAATGGCAAATTTTGATTGATTTTTATTGTTTTTTGAACAAACAACTTTTATCTATCCGTTTTTTCATAGCTTGTGTCGTTTTTCTACAAATATAATTAAAAATTTTGTAATGTTGTTATTTATCATATTGAAAATTAAGAGTAACAAATTTGTAGCTCTTTGTTTGTATACAAAATTTTGTCTCATTATTTTTTGCGTAGCTTGTGTCGTTTATCCAAAAATTTTAAGTTTTTTATTATTTTAATGCGGTTTTTTTACGAATGAAACAAAAAAATACGTGTTCTACAAAAACGTGATTTATAACAAATTTTTAGTTCTTTTTTAGGTGCGCAATTATTGTTGATTCATATTTGGTCTTATCTTGCATAGTTGGACCGGATAATTGAATTTGTTATTTTTTATTATTTTTTGTGCAATCAAAATTTAAATTTTCGATTTTCCCAAAAATAAAAAAATTGTTATGATAATCTCGGTGTTCAAAATTTAACGTTTTTTTACCTTTGACATTTTTTCATATCGTGTGTTGTTTGGCTTAAAATGTTCATTTTCGATTGTTTTTCGAATTGGTTTTCGAATTTCAAGTCATAAAAATAAACTGTTCCTCTTTTTACGTAATACTAATTATTCTATACATAGAATTTTTGAATTAAAAAAAAAGTGGTCTAAAAATGTGAAAAGTGCTTTAATTTATGAATCTTTATCCAAACTGCTTTTTGAATTCAGGGGGTCTCAAAACGAGTACATTTGACAAAAATGGGGGGTGGGGTTGAATTTTACGCAAACCTAATATCTTCTCTGATGAGAGTGTTAAAAATCGATTTTTATATTAAAATTTTCTTATACAAATAATTTAAAGTTATATAGATGAACGTAATTTGTATCAATCATCAGTTCCCATTTATTCTCATCGCCAAGTCCAGCGTTATTAATCAGAATGTCCACTTTTTTATACTGGTCCATAATTTTTTTGAAGATTTCTGAAGAAAAAAATTACGTTTTTCGCAAAGTAAAATTTAACAAACCTACCCAGCGAAAAAAGTTCAGGGAAGGAAGTCATTGACATCACTCTCTGTACCTGTAGTTTTACAGATAACATCAAGAAGTGGAGGGTCTCAGATGAACCCGCTCTCTCAGATCACTCACAGATAAAGTTCGAGCTGGAATCCATTGAGCCCGTTCCTGGCCTTAAATGGACCAGAAATCCAA
>JAWWLR010000166.1:38684314-38694402 GCA_035041075.1 Acraspis erinacei | reverse complement strand
TTGTTTTGATGTATAAGAAGTTAAAATTTAAGCTTAGAATCAAGCACGCTGTCTTCAAATACTGCGAGCAAACTTGATGTCCTTAGGCATAATGGAGACGCATGGTGCTTCGTGGAGAGCCAGAAACTCGAGGAACCCTATTACTGACTCTGCTAAGTGACAGATTATCACTTACAATCACTATTTTTCAACTAAAACTAATAACTTTTAATGACACTAATAACTTTTTAATCACTTTTCGCCGCTGTCACGAAACTTTGATGAAACTAAACGTCGCGTCGGGTGCAAGCTGCTTACTCCAATTATGAGAATGGTGGCGCCTTGATAACTTCTCTCGATCTTCGAGCGAAAAACACCATGCATAGTTAATCACTCGACGATTTCGAGCGAAACTGTCCACTCGTTATTTTCGAGTGAAATCATTGACTCTAATCGAGTGAAATGGTGAAAATAATTCACTCAAGCGGAGTGAAACTAGCCTCCACTCAAAAGATCGAGTAATATTTTTACTCGAGAAAATTTAGAGAGTAGTAATAAAAAAATTAAATTGTTGAAAAAAGACGCAAGGTACAGTAAAATGTTGAATAAAAAAACTTCTTAAATTAGATCTTTAAATTTCCTTTTAACCTTTTTTTTTCTCGCGAGACACGTAATGAGAATGTGTTCATTAAAGCTAAAGAGCTTTAAAAAAAGAGAATTCACAATCACTAAATTTTTGTTGTCGATCGTAAAACATTATCAGGTTCTCGCCCTGGGCAAGTACAATTTTTTTCTTTAAGTTTGTATACATAATGCACCCAAATGTATTCGAATCCGCATAGAAATAAATGCGTTTAAAAAAAAGATGTTCAGAGGTTACGCAAGCTCCATTAAGTTTAATACGTGTCCCATTAATAAAAATCTGCCCGCTTGTGAACAGGTTTTGTTCAATCTTTTTTACATTCTCATCATTTATGATTGAGAAAGTTTTAGAATTGCCGGAAATTTGACACCGCAGTTTTTTAACGGATCTCCACGTTTCGAGACCCCCTGAAGCCGAAAATCAAGTTTTTACGATGGCGTCTGTCTGTCTGTCTACCCGTCCGGCCACCTGCCTTTAAACACGAGAACTCTCGAAAAAATGGAGGCATCAAGTCAATATTTGGCACAACTTTTTTAGGTCCTAAAAGAAAGAACGAGTTCGTTAACCGACCATTTTCGTTGAAAATTCAAAAATTGAGCGCATTTAGAAAATTTTTGAGACCACTTTTTGCTGAATTAAAAAATTCTATGTACGGATATTTATAGTGTTAGAAAATATAAACAATTTATCCCAATCACTTTTTTCGATAAAAAGAATATTCTCCGAGTTATAGGATTTGCAAAATTATTTTAATCAATCGAAAATCAAAATTTTAAGCCAAAAACCGCACGATTTGAAAAAAAAGTAAATAAAAGAAAAACATTGCTTTTCGATAGCCCTTCAAGATTATCATAACAACTTCTTGGATTTTCTTGAAAAATCGGACATTCAAATTTTGATTGCACAAAAAATAATGAAAAAATAAAAATTCAATTTTTTGGCAAAACTATGCAGGATACGAAAAAAGATGAATTAACAAAAATCGAGATACCAAAAAAGATCTACAATTTCGTTATGAATCACTTCTTGATAAGACGCCTATTTTTTGTTTTATTCGTGAAAAATAAATTTTTTTTTTTTTTGAAAAACGAGAAAAGGTACGAAAACAAATGAATAAATAAAATATTCGCCAAAAAAAGAAGCCTCAAAGAGAAATTATAGCTTTTGAAAAAACCTACGAAATGTAAAGAATAATAACCGAGTAAGAGGTGTAATTGTGTCAGAGCGCAAAGCGCGAGATTCAACAGAGGCGATCCCTAGGGGCGCTCAAACTTGCGAGCGAAGAGTGCCGCGCGCGATGAGAGTGTGCCCGCGAGACGGGCAGATTTTTTTCGTAACTTTAGTCGATTTTCCACAAATATTTAATTTTTTTATTTTCAATGTTATTTTTCACGAATAAAACAAAAAGTTTGCGTCGTGTAAAGAAGTGATTCTTAACGAAATAGATCTTTTTTGGGATCACAATTTTGGTTAATTCATCTTTCTTCGGATCCTACATAGTTTGACCAAAAAATGGAATTTCTCATTTTTCATTAATTTTTTTGCAATCAAAATTTGAATTTTTGATTTTACAAGAAAATCAAAAAATTTGTTATGATAATCTTGAAGCGGTTTCAAAAACCCATGTTTTTCTTCTCTTGACGTTGATCATGCGTTGTTTGGCTTGAAATTTTGATTTTGGATTGATTAAAAAAATTTTGAAAATGCTATAACTCTAAGAATTTTCATTTTATCAAAAAAGTCATTAGCAGCAATTGTTTGGCTTTCGGAGTACTATGAATGGCCATACTTAAAAAATTTAAATATAACAAAAATGGTCCAAAAATTTTTGAAAATGCTCTAACTTTTTTAACTTTTATCCAAAAGGGCTAATTAACGAACTCGTAGTTTCTTTTAGGACCTAAAAAGAGTGTGCTAAACATCGATTTGATTCGTTTTTTTTTCGAGAGTTATCGTGTTTACGGACGGACGGACGAACAGACAGACGACTCAATCGTAAAAATTTGATTTCCGGATTCAGGTAGTCTCGAAACATGGAGATCCGTTGAAAAATTGTGGTGTCAAATTTCAGATAATATTCTAATACTTTCTGAATCATAAATGATGAGAATGTAAAAAAATTTTTTGTATATTTTATTCAGATGAATAATTATTTTTGATATATCACCCCAACAAGTCTGTTTTATATGTTCCTAAAGAAACTCTATAAGTGAAAAATTGGAGTTTGCGAGTTTTTTGCACTAATTATGATTGTTTTCAATTTTTAAATACAAATTGTTTCTAGTTATAAGAAATTATTTCTAGTGCTTTACTGCTAATAAGATGTTTAAATCAATTTTGTAAACAATCTACTGTTATTTTTAGCCATTTTCTTTTAGAACAGAGTTAGAAATTTTTGTCAAAATTTTTTTATTTAGTTTCAACTTTTGAGTTATGATGAGGTACTATGAATTACAATAAATAAAAATAATTGTTTATATAATTAATTATTATTTATAATACTATTCTCTTATAATAATACTAGATAGTTGCGGTTTTTAATGCAATTTTCCTTTTTTACGACAATAATAATTTGTTCAAATAATATTATCTTTGAATTATGCCAGAAAGTTGCCTTTTTTCTGAAGTATTTAACTTTTTCTTTACTTTTCACTCAGAGCGAGTTAAAAACTAATCAAATTTAAGAAACATAGTTGCTTAAATTTAATATTATTATTTATAAATATCTTCTTCTATACATAGTAGTTCTATAAACTTTCGGTTTTTTCCAGAAATTTTCAATTTTGCTTTGGCTTTTTAGTTATGATTGAATAATAAATAAACAATTTAAAAAATCATGGTTTAAACAATCCTTTTTTTGTGGATATATTTATCTAAAGTAAAACAAATATTGGAACTATCCTGCAAATTTTCGATACGGATCATATTCAAAGTTTCTAACATTGCTGGATGAGAAGATAGTTATAAAAAATAATTAATTTTTAAACAATTATGTTTTTTGAGTTACGACATTACTACTTCAATAAGTGAAAAGTTGAGAAAAGGGGAAAAATTTACAAAAAAAACGACAACTATCTAACATTTCTATGGGAGAAGATAGTTATGAATAATAATTAGTTTAAACAATAATATTTGTAAAATTTCATTAAGTATTACCGTAGTTCAAGAGAAAAGTAGACAAAAAGTCGAAAATTTAAGAAAAAACTGCAACTTTCTAACATTATACAAATAAAATATTATTGAAAATAATAAAAATAAAAATAAGTTGCTTAAACAATTATATTCGTTAACTTTGAATAATTATTACCTTACTCTAATTGAAAAGTGGATACAAATTGGGAAATTTTAGAAAAAAACACAAATTTCTAGCATTATTCTAGTAGAATATTATATTAAATCATAATAAATGGTTAGAACGACTATTTTTATTTAACTCAATTATTTATAATTGCCTTGATCTAATTGAAAAGTTGAATATAAGTTGAAACGTTCGGAAAAGCGACGACTTTCTATCTTCATTCTATGAGAAAATTGCTAAAAATAATGATGAATTGTTTAAATAATTTACGTAAACATCTGATTTTCGGTAGAAGGTAGTATTTTATGGATTATAAACAATTTTTTTTTAATCATAATAAGCGCCAAAAACTAGCAAAACCCCATTTTTCACTTATGGGTTTTTTTCGGGGCCCTAAAAAGAGACTTACGGGGGTGATATTTAAAAATAATTATTCATTTGTATTTCATAGTTATCTGTGATAAGTAATGTTAAGTTTCAACTCGATTAAACTTATATTGACGATTCTGAATAAAATTTATAAAAACTTCTTTTTTTTCTTGTGGGAAACACGTGTTAACCTTCATGGGACTTTATTAATTATTTACCTCTAAATCTCACTTTTATGGAAAAACCAGACATTTATTTTGTTGTAGATTCGAATCAATTTGAAAACGATATACATGAAAATTCGGGACAAAAATTTCGACCACCCTACTATACACGCTTCATAAAATTTCCTCAATAGTGAAATTACTGAATATTAAAAAAAATTAATTTATGTAATACATAGAAATTAATTATAAAATGTTATTTATGCTTGAATCAGTTTGATACTAAAAATTAGATTTAAAGCATTGTACAGTTCATATCGAGAACAGGGGAATTTTATTGGTATAAATGTTGACGCAGCATGTTAATAAACAATGAGGTAACTTAAGAGCATTGACATTGAATCCATCGATTTTTCTCACTCTTCATTTTTAAAGAATTCTTCTTATTATGTCATAATTATTATTTTGATTATATCACTTATTCTGTTACAAATATTTTGTAACACCTTTCTGATGAGATGAGTTAAAAAAATAGAATACTTTTGAAAAATACGTTCGTAATAATTTTTTAATCCAGATGATAGATAATTTAATTTATTATGGTAGATTACCTACCCTCAGAAAAAATTTCTTAAACCAAAATCGATTCAACAAAAGATTTGATTAAATAGGTTCAATTTTTTGTTGAATCAACGAAACACTCAGTACCAAAATATTTGGTTAAAACGACCAACCAACTTTGTTGATTCCACAAAATCGTTCTCTGAGTGTAGGTAACTTAAAATTGATGTAATTAATTAATAATATTATATTATTACTTAATAGATTATCTACTCATTTTTTGTAGGGGATTTCAATTTTTTTAATTTAAAAAAATTCTATATTTTAAAAATAAGATATGCGTTCATTTCTGTAGTCAAAAATTAAGTTAGCAAAAAACATTTTAGGAAGGTGTCTGTCTGTCCGTGCGCCTGTAGGCACGATAACTTTTAAAAGACTGATCAGATTGGATTGAGAATTGAAACGCGTTTTTAAGACATAAAAAGAAAGAACGGGTTCCTTAACCAACCATTTTTGACCATTTTTTTTAAGAAATCAAAAATGAAATTTCACAGGAATACTATACGATATATGAAAAAATGTTAAGGAGAAAAATTTCTTATCTTAAAAAGATAAAAAAATTCTTATGCGACAATTTTTTTGATAAAGTACGTATTTTTCTTTTAAATATTGAAAAATGCTATTATAAATAAAAATTTTAATTTTTCGGTAAAAGTATGCAGAATACGAGATAAGATGAATAGATGAAAAAATGTATCGAAAAACGATCTAAAAATTTGGTGTTGATAGTTTTTTTATAGGACGCGTAGTTTTTGTTTTAATCACAAAAAATAACATTAAAAATGCGTAAAATTTAATTTTTAGAAAACCAAAAAGAGATTCGAAAAAATAAATAAAAGTTATTTATTCAAAAGAGATCCACCAATTTTTCTTTAATTATTTTTCGATAGGTTGCGTATTTTTTGTTTTAATATCAAATAATAACATTCACAATTAAACAAATTAATTTTATAGAAAACAAACACAAGATCCAAAAAAATTATTAGTCAAAAGATATTCACCGAAAAGAGATCTATCAATTTGATCTGCATGATTTTTTGATAGAGCGTATATTTTCTGTTTTAATCTTAAAAAATACCTTAAAAATAAAAAAATTAAATTTTGGGAAAAGGGACCCAAGGTACAATAAAATGTTTCAAAATTGTTCGCCTAAATTAAATCTAAAAATTAGCCTTTGGCCTTTTTTCTCAAGAGAAACTTAATGAGAATGTGTTCGTTATAGGAAGGAGTTTTAATAAAAAAGAATTCACAATCACTAAATGTACGTTGTCGATGGTTTGACCTTTAATTTTAAAAGTGTTGTACAAAAATGTGCGGAAAGTATAATTATCGAGCGTGTATCGCAAGGTAAACACATTATTGAGCGCAAAGCATGAGAGCCAATAGGCGCGCTTAAAACGGCGCGCCGTTTTAATTCAGAGACATCTGAATTGTATCTGAATTTAATTTTTTTTTTAATTTGTTGATTAAAAAGGCACAACTTCGGATAGAGTGCGTGTTAAAATTCAAAAATGAAGTTTTTTTGTCTTATACATACAATAAATCACCCGTATGTTTATACGTTATTGAAAACTTGTTGAAACAAATTCTCTGAATTTTTTTCTGGTCGTTGATAAATCGATACAAAATTATTATTAAATTTTAGAGAGATCTATAAAAGGATTTGTCATTTCTTAGATTCTAAATATAAATAATTTAAAAATCCATTAATAAACAAATTTTCAAATATTACAAATAATGTTAATTTCTAAATGAAAGGTTCCAATTTATACAATTTTAGAATAAATAAAATGTTGAAAAAGGATAATCTTTCTAATAAAATGAAAGGAAATTGAACTTGTATTATTTTTAAATAAAAGATTTTAAATTAAAAGTGTTTCAAATTGAAATTTTTAAAAACAAAAGCTCTCAAATTGAAACATCGGCGACTAAAATTTTAAAACGTTCAAAATCGACCAATTTTATTTCGAATTAAAAAATCTAGAAATTGAATAATATCACATTTCAATTTTGAAAATATGACAATTTTTTAAAAATTGAACATTTTCCGATTAGAATTTTGAAGATGAGATCATTTAAAATTTAAAGGAATTGAAAATGCATTATTTTTAATTGAAAGCTTTCAAATTCTAATATACAAATAGTTTTTTGTTTCTTTTTCTGGAGTATATGATGTTTTTTATCAAATCACAAAAATTCATAAATATTTTATAATTCTTATTGTTAATAATTAATATTATGGAAATATTCTAAAATTAGTCACTTTTAGGCAGAAAATTTTTTTCCCACTAAATGATATTGCAGAAAACTGAATTCTTTCTTAATAAATTATTAAATACATATTGATTTTCACATTCTTTGCAAAGATAAATATTTTTTCCTAAGATAAATAAAAATATGATTTCAAATTAAATGATTTTACAAAATAAATATGGCATGTATCTTATTGATATTAATAAAAAATATTAATAATTACAAACATAGACACTTTCCCGTTGAAAAAATACATTTTTCTACAAAACCATATTCCAGACAACTGAATAAAAATATTTTATTAAGAAAATGTTAACTTGACTATTAATGGTTATTGTTATTAACAAACAATATTAAATACATAGTCTCTATCACACTTTTTTTATTAAACATTTTTTTCTCATCAAATAAAATAAAAGCATTTTTTCAATGAATTAATAAATACTCAAATTTATAAACATAACATATATATTATGGTTAATAATATCAGAACAGTTATTAACAACTTTTTAAAAATTTTAATTATTTCATTATTATTTATTTATTTAATAATTTGTTAGAAAAAATAAGAATAAAAGAAAAAATGGATAAATTGATAACGGTTAATTGTTTAAACGAGTGTCAACAGCAAAATGCTGGTCTTGGTTTGAACGTTCTAAGAATGTCATAAGAAAATTAAATTGTTTCTGTTTGAAAATTAATTTTTTTGGTTGAAAAGTCTACTATTCAAATATTTGGTATTCAATTTAATTTATTCTTGCAAAATTAACTTTTTCTTTAAAATGTATATTTTTTAGCTGAAAATTAAGTTTTTCTGTATAAAATTCGTCTTTTTGGTTTGACATTTCAGAACGAATTAAAACTGAATTGTCAGAACAACAAATTTTGTTGCTTTAAGATTCATAATTTTAGGTTGTAAATTTTTGTTTTTTAGTTGAAAATTTGACGATTTGATTGAAAATACATGAAGTTTATAAAAACATAGCAATTGGAGAAAGAATTATTAGATGTTGATCTCTTTTTAGTTTAAATCTACAAAGTTCAATAATTAAAAGAAAAACAATATTTCCAGTTGATAAACTTAAAAAAAAAGTTAAATGTTCAAACTTGAAGTTTAAAACTTTAAATTATTCATATCAAATCTTCCCAAACAAAATTTACAAATATTTATTTCACCGAGTTTTACCTTAATTATTTAGGATTTAAATAAAACTTAAAAAGCGCCGTGAATACAATTTTAATGATCTGAGTATATTCGATTTTCAAAAAATCCCTTTTTGTTAAAAATTCATCCTTTTTGGTGATAATTTTTATTGTTTGGCTGAAAATATAATTTTTTTGATGCAAAAGTCATTCTTTTTAGTTGAAAATTCGTTTTTTTGGGGCAACTGTTTGGTTGAAAATTAATCTGTTTTGATTGACGATTCAACCGCTTTGTTAAAAAATCGTAATTTTAGTTTAAACTTCTCAACTTGAATGCAAAATGTTACAATTTTGTTGAAAAATCATTTTTTCACTTAAAAATAATTTAAGTTGAAAATTCATCATTTTCGTGGATAATTTATAACTTTGTTTGAAATTTATTTTTGTTTATTTATGTTTTATAGTTTAAAATCCAACCTCTTTCTATTTCTGGTTTCATATTTATATTTTTTAGTTGAAAATTCGCGTATTCTCTAGAAAGTCCTTTTTTATTCTTGAAAATTAAAAATTTTTATAAATAAATCAACCTTAATAGTTTGAAATTCAACGATTGAGTTAAAAACTAACTGTTTGGTTAAAAATGTATTTTTGTGTTGAAAATTTATATTTTTTGGTTGAAAATTCGTCTTTTTCTTTTGAACGTTCAACAATCAGGTTGAGATTTTGTTCTTATTTCATTTTTCTTAGTTGGTTTGAAAATTCACCTCTTAATTTTTGTAGAAAATTGAACTATATTTTGTTG
Organism: Acraspis erinacei; assembly: GCA_035041075.1. Taxonomy (NCBI): domain Eukaryota; kingdom Metazoa; phylum Arthropoda; class Insecta; order Hymenoptera; family Cynipidae; genus Acraspis; species Acraspis erinacei. The sequence goes on along the minus strand of JAWWLR010000166.1, from coordinate 38,685,130 downwards.
ATATTTTTTTTCAATTACCTTGTTTAAATAAAAATTGCACTATTTAATTGTAGCTTGAAAATTGATCTCTTTCAGTTATATCTAACTGTTTGTTTGAATACACGTTTAAAAAAATTGAAAATTAACTTTTTGACTGAAAATGCGACTGTATTCCATTTTTGGTTAAATATTGATATTTTTTATTTGAAAATTCACATGTTCTGTAGAAATTTTTATTTTTAGTTTAAAAATTCAACAATTTTATAAGAAAATAATTCTTATTAGTTTGGAATTCAATTATTTGCTTAAAAATTAACTTTTTGGTTAAATATGTACTTTTTTATTGAACATCTATATTTTCGGGTTAAAAATTCGTCTTTTTGGCTTCAATATTCAAGAATTAGGTTAAGACAATTTTCTTTGGTTTGAAAATTCACCTTCCAATTTTCGTAGAAAATTGAACTATTTTATTAAAAGAGAGTTTTTTGGTTGTTGAAAATTAACTTCTTAACTACAAATTTAACTATTCAATTTTCGGTTTAGAAATGATCTCTTTTAATTGAATCTATTTTTCTGAAAATATGTTTTTTAATTAAAAATTACCTTTTAGAACTGAAGATGTAATTACATTTCATTTCTGATTGAATATTGTTATTTTTTTAGTTGAAAATATACATCATTTGTAGAAGGATCGTTTTTTGGTTTGAAAATTGAAGAATTTTGCAAAAAAGTCATTCTTATTAGTTTAATTTTCAATTATTTTGTAAAAAATTAACTTTTTGGTTGAAAGTGTACTTTCTTGAAAATCTATATTTTCGGGTTAAAAATTTACCTTTT
>JAWWLR010000166.1:38589099-38602388 GCA_035041075.1 Acraspis erinacei | reverse complement strand
AATTTATTTGCCTAAAAGAACAATTTGGTGAACGTGCCCATTAAAATTTCTCAAATCTCATTTTTTGGGCCACCCTATTAGGTATCTCAAGTTTTTTCAAGTTTTGTGAAAACAAATTTGTGTAATTGGTTTAACATTTCATCACTTTATTGGAAAATCAACAATTTTGTTGAAAATTCAACTATTATGTTAAAAATTGATATATTTTATTAAAAAATCAATACTTTTTGTGAAAAACTCATATATTTGTTTACAAATTGATCCATTTTGTTGATAAATCAACAATTTTGTATAAAAGTTATCCTTGTTTGTTCAAAACACCATTATTTTCGTTAAAAAAATTGAATTATTTGTTTGAAAATTTATATTTTAGAGTTGAAAATTAATTTATTTTGCAGAAAAGTGCAGAATGGCTCCTCAAATCTCGGAGAAAAAAATCCCTGACAATGACAGAATTTTTCTAGATATCTCAAGTTTTTTCAAATTTTTGGACATTAATTTAAAAATTGGTTTGAAAATTTCATCATTTTTTTGAAAAATCAACCATTTTTTTTGTTTGAAAACTTGCCTTTTTTAGATGAATTGAACTAATTTTTATTTAAAATAATGATCTTTTTTACAATTGTTTAAGAATTTAACATTTATTCTGGAAAATCTTAATAATTGTTTGGAAACTTTATTATCATTTTATGGAAAAATCAACAATTTGGTTGAAAATTCAACTTTTTTATTAAACATTTATCTATTTTATTAAAAAAACAACAGTTTTGGTGAAAATTTCATATATTTGTTTAAAAATGGATCTATTTTGTTGAAAAATCAAACATTTCATTTTAAAGACATCCTTGTTTGTTCAAAATACAATTATATTCTTTTAAAAAGTTGAATTATTTGCTTGAAAATTTTTATTTTAGAGTTGAAAATTAATTTATTTTGCAGAAAAGTGCAGAATGTCTACTCAAATCCTGAAAAAAAATCCCCTGACAATTCCAGGATTTTTCTAGGTATCTCAAGTTTTTTCAAGTTTTTGAAAATTTCATCATTTTATTGAAAAATCAGCCATTTTTTGAAAACTTGTATTTTTTAGATGAATTGTACTAATTTTTATTTAAAATAATGATCTTTTTTGCAATTGTTTAAGAATTTAACATTTATTGTGAAAAATCTTAATAATTGGTTGGAAATTTTATTATTTTATGGAAAAATCAACAATTTTGTTGAAAATTCAACTATTTGGTTAAAAATTTATCTTTTTTATTAAAAAATCAACATTTTTGGTGAAAATTTCATATATTTGTTTAAAAATTGATCTAGTTTGTTTAAAAATGAACAATTTTGTTTAAAAGTCATCCTTTTTTGTTCAAAATACAATTACTTTTAAAAAAAATTGAATTATTTGGTTGAAAATGTATATTTTAGAGTTTAAAATTAATTTTTTTTGTAGAAAAGTGCAAAATGGATCCAAAAATAACGGAGAATGAATTAAATCAAATTCAATTTATTCAAACTCAGGTGAATTGAAAATTATTGAAAATTATTAACAAAATTCATTGAATTCATTAACATTGACCTGAACTGAGAAAAAAATAAATACAATTCAAAAGAATTTGATGAAATGGCTAAGAATTCCATTAAAATAAAATCTTATAATAAATTTCAAAGAATTCAATATAATAAAAAAATGTAGGTTCGAGTTAATTAAATTGAGCGGATTTCAAAGGGATTCCAAAAAATTTGGGGTGAATTCCAAATTCAAATTTAAAAAAAAAAACAATTTAATTGGTAGAATCGAGTGTGAGTTACGAAAAATTTAAATAAATTCTGAAAAATTCAAAAGAATTATAACGTCATTGGGATAAATTAATAAGAATATAGAATAAAATCGAAATGAATTCAACTCAAATGAAAATATTCAAAATATTCTACTGACTTCAGTAAAATTAGAGCGAATTGACAAGAATTCAAGGGAATTCAAGAGAATTTGATGGAATCCATATCCAATCCGATTCTCCCAGGTTTAGTGGTTACAAAGAAATGTTGGCTTACCCTAGGAGACTCTGCAAGTCGCAAACAAAGCGGTAGACGTATCGCTTGCCGGCGGTCTTATGTATAATATTCTTGTCGTAGTAATATCGCAAACCACGACTAAGTTTCTCGTAGTTCATCTTGGGCTTATTTTTCCGAATTCCCCATCGACGCGCTACTTCGTCCGGATCTGTGAGTTTGAATTCCCATCCGTCGCCGGTCCACGATATGAAGCCCTGACAAGACTTGTCTGTCAGAAGTTCCAGTAGAAACTGCCACAGCTGAATGGGACCAGAGCCCGTGAAACATGGACCACTTCCTAAAATCGAGGACAACAACATTAGGCCAATTATTTTAAGAAAATTATCATCAAAGCCCAACTCACGAGTTCCGAGAGAGGCCATTTTAATATATGCATTCCCTTTTCCAATTCTACGTTCCAGCTTTTAAAGTTAACTTAAAATTGCATTTTTTAAACTTTAATTAACATTTAACGCTCGGACTCACTTTCGAGATGAAAAATAGTGTAAATAGTGTGACAAATTTGAGGAAATTGTGTCGAAATAATGCCATCTAATTGTTCAAGTATTATAAATGAACTTTTTCTTATTTTTCCACTTAAATTTGAATTGAATCCTAATATTTTTGATTGAAAAGTATACTAATAAATTTTTAATTAATAATTCATTTTATTTTATTTCACAAATTTATCATTTGGTTCAAGTTTCATTAATATGATTGAAAATTCATCTTTTTGGTTTGAAAATTTATCTCTTTGTGTAAAAATTGCATCTATTTTACTTAAAAATTACAAATGCTCATTTATTTCGGTTAAAAATGAACTTGTTTCGTTGAAAATTTATATTTTCAGATTGAAAATTGAATTCTCTTATACAAATTCTAATTTCAGCTAGAAAATTTACTAATTTCGTAGAAAAGAAATTACTTAGTTGAAAATAAATGTAATTAGTTTAAAATTTATCTTTTTTGGTAGAAATTACATTTTTTTGTTAAAAACGCAACTAAATTCATAAATACTAAAAATTAATCTGTTTTATTTTAGGGTTCAAGAAATTTGTTGAAAATTTGTCGCTGCTGGTTAAATCCAACTGTTTTTTTACTTTAAATTAACATATTTATTTGTTGAAACACAAACTATTATCATTATTATATTATATCATTGTCAATTCGTTTGATAATTAGAAAAATGATTTTTTCGTTTGTTAAAAATGCAACTCTTTGATTCAAATCTGTTTTGGTTGAAGAACTACTTTCTTATAAACTCGTACTTTTTAATTAATTTTAACTGTTGACATGAAATGCAATTTTTTTTTTTTAATATTACATTTTCTTTTAAGAATTCATAATTTTAGTTGGAAACCTTTTTTTGTGGAAAAATAGTTTATTTTTCTTTGTAAATTGATTTATTCAACTAAAAATTAACTGACAATTTAAATATTCCATAATTGGTCAAATATTTATTTTCTTGAGTTTGAAATTCGTCTTTTCTAGTCGAATATTCATGTTCTTTATGGCTAATTCATCATTTTGGTTAACAAAATCATTTCTTTGGTGCAAAATTTAATTATAAGGTTGAAAATACCCTAAATTCAAATATTTATTTAAAAATTCATGTATTTTGTTCAAAATGAATATTTTCTTGTTGAAACTTCATTTCTTTGGTTGAAAATTTATTTTATTTGGTTGAAAATGATTTTTGTTTGTACTGAAAATTTGTCTTTTAAGTAGATAACTAATCTTTTGTGTTGAAAAATTCCACGATTTGGTTAAGAATCCTTTTTTAATTTAAAATTCATAATTTCAGTTAAAAAATACTTTTTTTAAACTGAAAATTCGTCTTTTTTGTGGGTGGAAAAATAATCTTATTATTTGAAACTTCATCTTCTTGTTTACAAATTAATTTCTTTGGTTACAAATTTAACAAGTTTCTTGAAAATTCATTCTTTCATTTAGCTATTATGTTATTTTATGAATACAATGTTTCAAAATAAATAGTTTCAGTTAAAAATTAATTTCTTTTATTGAAAATTTATTTTTCCAATTAAAAATTTATACTATTCCATTTTAAACTGAAATTTTTCTTTTTTAGTTGAAAATTCATTTATTTTGTTTAAAATTGACCTTCATAGTAGAAAACTTAATCTTTTGGGTTTGAAAAAAACTATTTAGTTACTAATTCTTCTTTAGATTTTAAAATACATCGTTTGAGTTAAAAATTAATTCCTTTGACAGAAAATTTATTGTTCTAATTAAAAATTAAACTATTCCATTTTTGGCTGAAAGTTTTTCTTTTTTTAGATGAAAATTCAAGTATTTTGTTCAAATTTTGTCTTTTTTTATAAAACAATAATATGTTTCTTTGAAATTTCAACTATTTGGCTAAAAATTTATTTTATTTCTTCAAGATTAATAGTTTTTGTTAAAAAATTATTACTTTATTTGAAAAAAAAACTATTTTGTTGAAAACTCGTCTCTTTGTCTTGAAAATTCAACATTTCGTGTAAATTTGTTCTCTAATTTAAGACTGAAAAATCTTTCCTGTCTAAAAAATAATTTTTTTCATAGAAAATGCAACTACTTGGTTAAAAGTTGAACTAATTTTTAATCCGCAAATCGTCCCGTTATTTTTGAATGACCCCTTCAAGGAATTCACGAAAAAAATAGTGATTACAGTTTCAAAAAAAAAAATTACCTAATTTATGCCAATCAGCGAACAAATTGAAAAATATTTTTCAAGGAAAAGTAAAGAAATCGTGGCATTAGCCGAAAATTTTGAGAAAATAGTGTCAAGTCTAATTTTTTTCGAAATAGTAGCAAAATATTATCTTTGCTAAAAAGAAAAAAAGTGTCAAATAGTTTGGTGAGTCCGAAAAATTGAGACAGTAGTTTTTAAAAAAAAAATTTTTTTAATGAAAAAAGAACACACCTGTGTAACCAGCGAGCATTGAGCTCTGAAGAAGCGGCTTCTGGTCGGAATTGTTGCCAATGGCCGAGGGATGATGAGGATTCGAGGAATCCCGAGGACCTAGCCCAGCTAGGAACGCGGGATGGTGCTGAAGGTGCTCGCTCAGAGGACCCATCGATCCCCATTGTTCTCCTCCGCCGACTCCGCCGCCTCCACCACCTCCAGTCCCACTTCCGCTTCCTGGTACCGTCTGGAAGGACGATCCATCGTACTGGCCGTAACCTTCGCTATAGCCTTCATGATAACGACCTGCAATCAAACATTCATTCATTCATTCATTCATTCATTAACAAAAACAAACAAAGAAAGTTTAATTTTCCAGGGTGACCGGAAAACTTCACTTTCAACATTCCCCGACTTCCGCCTGGTTTAATTTTCAACCAAATAGTTCAATGTTTAACCAAATTGTTGAATTTTCAACCAAAGGGATGAGTTTCTAAAAAAAATTGTTCTGGAAAATAATTCCAGGTTTAATTTTGTATTTTCACATAAAATTATTAATCTTCAACTGGAATAATGGGATTTTAAACCAAGAAGATGAATTTTGAACTAAAATAATGAATTCTTAACTGGAGTACTTGAATTTTTAACCAAACAGATGAATTTTTAAATAATTAGATTAATTTTCTACCAAAAAATACAACTTTTAAACAAAATACATTAACTTCAAAGAAATAGTTGAATTTCCAATCAAAGAAGATTTCAATAGAAATCGGAATAGTTATATTTTTAGCAAAACAAAAAATGAATTTTCATCTTAACTGATGAATTTTTAACTAAAAACTGATGAATCATAAACTAGAATAGTCGAATTTTAAACCAAATACAAAAAAGAGTTGAACTTTCAACAAAAAAATAATTTTAACTAAAAAAGATAAATTGTTAACTAAAACTTAAATAATTTAATTTAACGTTAAGAAAATCAATTTTCAAGCAAAAAAAAACATAATTAATAATTTCTTGAATTTGTCTCTCAAGTTAATAAATTAAAATATTATAAATAAATTAAATTCAAGTCACTTTGAAATCCTAACTTCTCAAGTAAAAATCTTGCACTTTCAACAATTTAAATTAATTTTTAATCAAATAGTTGAATTTTCAACCAAACAGACCAATTCTCTTGAACCGAAAAATAAGTTTTTATACCAAAATAATAATAGTTAAATTTTAAAAGTAAAAAAATTAATTTTTCACTAATTTTTAATTAAAGCCAAGTAGAATTTTTAACTAAAAAGACGACATTTTCAACAAAAGAGTCTGACCTTTTACCAAAAAGATTAATTTTCAACTAAAATTATAAATATTTAAGTGGAAAACTTTAATTCTCAACCAAAAAGATGAATTTTCAAACAAGAAGATTAATTTTTTACCAAAAAAGACCAATTTTGAAACAAATTGTTTAATTTTTAACAACAAAAAAAGATATATTTTCAACCGGGAATATTAATTTTATACCAAAAAAAGAACGAATTTTCAACAAAATTGTTAAGTAAAGAAGATCAAATTTTAACCAAATATGGAACAGTTGAATTTTCATTTTAAAAAATTAATTTTCTTTCGAAAAATAAATAATTTTCAACAAAATAATTGAATTTTTATCCACAGAAATGAAATTTCAGTCAAATACATAAATGCTCGTCCAAGAAAAATAATTTTCCACGAAAAAAAAGTCGAATTTGCAATAAAATACGCGAATTTTCAACAAAAAAGATTAATTCTCAAGAAAAAATGTAATAGTAGATATAAAAAAATTAATGTTAAACCAAAAACAGGAAAAAATACGAATTTTCAACCGAACAGTTAAACCCTCAATCAAAAAATTTTCTAATAAAATATGAGTTATCAATAAAAAATATACATTTTCAACAACAAAAATGCAATAGTTAAAATTTCAGCCGAAAAATATTTCCACTTTAAACAAAAAACAGTTGCATTTAACAAAAAAAAAACGGACATGAAATAATTACCGTTTCATTAAAAATAATTACTTTTTAACAAACAAAAAAAGGAATTTTCAACCAAAAAAGTTGTTTCTCAATAAAAAAATTTAATAGTTTATACTTCAACCGAAAAAGATTTTGATTTTGAATGCAAGACAGTTAAATTTAACCCAAAAAAGACACGAACGTGGAATAATGAAATTTTAATTTTAAAAATTACTTTTAGACAAAACAAAATAAATTAAAGCAAAAAAATGAATTTTCAAACAAATTATGAATCTTTATGAGATTACGAATTTTTCAAAAAGGATTTTTAAATGGCAACCAAGTCATTTAATTTGCATTCCAAAAAATATGAATTCTGAACAAAGAACGATTTTTTAGTCAAAATAGTGAAAGCTTAATTTTATAGCAAAAAGAATGAATTTTTAAATAAATTCATGAATTTTCAACCAGATAATTGAATTTTCCACCAAAAATAGAATAGTTCAATTTTCAGTTGAAAAAATTAATTTCAAACCAAAAGAAAGACGAATTTACGCTTTCGAACAAATTCCCTGACTTAAAACAAAAAAACCCTAACAAATTTCCAGGTTTTTCCAGATATATAAAAATTCTCTGAAAATTCCAAGTTTTCCAGGTAGAATAGACACCCTGGCAAAATAATTTGCCAAGAGCTTCGCGATTCCGAAGAGATTAGGAGAGGGATAATTACCTCGCGAGTAGTTTTTGAAGGCAGGAGGCTGGTACTTTGGCTCCAGCTGAATGCCACTGGCACTGTAGAATTCTGGAGATCCATCGAGGTTGTAGGGATGAGGCGGCTGATGATCCTGCGGCAAATTGTGATACTCCGAGGCATCGTCGTAACCGGAATAGTGTGCCGGGGTCATGTAGCTCTCGGTGGTTGCGTTGCTGACCCGGAGGTCGACCTCGTTGCCGCCCGATCCGAGGTCTCCGCCACTGGCCAATCCTCCCCCTCCACCTTGTAAGTGTTCCGTTATGTGGTGATTGCTGTAGTTTGCTACTCGACAAAAACACTCCATTAGACTCGATTCGCAAGAAAAAAGAAGAAAGAAGAAAAAAAATCGAACACATTACGCCAAGGTTGAACCACCTTTCACGTCTTACAATAAAGACAAGAGAAAAAACCAATCTAATCAATAGACAAGTATGTGTTGAAAGAATTGCATCAAGCTCTTCATTCTTTGCTTCTACGTGTCTGCATTTACCTTTAAACTAAGAATAAGATTCTTGTCAATACTTACATTCCGTTTTGAGCTGATTTAAATTTCGTAAGTGGATGTAGGCGCTGTTCGTATTGGGGTTGTTATTATTGTTATTGTTGTTCGAGTTGCTGCTAGGGGTGGATGAGTGAGAATTATTTGAAGGTTGATTGCTATGATTGTGAGGGGGTGGAGAATTTTCTCTTTGACTGTCATCCTGGCACACTGGACTACGAAGGTGGTTGTAACCTCCTGTAACAAAGGATACACAAATGTCTAATTAGTATAACAAATATAATTTAATTTCTCGAGAAACAAAAAACCGTCTAGGTTTATTCCAAAAGTTTTATGGATGTTCTAATAAATGATATCCTCATGACCTTGATTAACAGGGTTCCTGCCAAATTCCAATTTCAACATTTCCTGACTCTCTCTGGCTAGATCAATTTTTAACATAATAGGAAATAGTTGATTTTTCAATCAAAAACATGAATTTTGAACCCAAGCACGTGACATTCTTGGCAAAATAATTGAAAAATTAATAGTTCAATTTTCAACCAAAGCGGAATTTTTAGCAAATAATTTAAACATATATAATAGTTTGTGTCAATCAAAAAAGATTTTAATTTTAGACCAAAAATAAGTGAATTTTATAAAAAAAAAAAAGAATTTTCCACAAAACAAAGATTATTTTTTTACCAAAAAATACGAACTTTCAACATAATAATTACATTTTCAATAAAATGCATGAAACCTTAACCAAATAGTTGGAGTTTTCAGTAAAGCAGATAAAATCTTCAACCAAATATGGAATAGTTGAATTTTCATTTTGAAAAATTAATTTGCAGCAGAAAAAAATAATTTCTAACAATATACATGAATTTTCAACCAAAAAATAATAATTCTCAATAAAAAATATAATATAAGATATATTTCAAACAAACAAATATTATTCTAAAAAAATAATTAAATTGGACACAAAAAAACGAATTTTCAACCAAATAGTTGGATTTTTCAGTAATGTTGATAAAATTTTCAACCAAACATCCAACAGTTGAATTTTCATTATCAAAAATTATTTTTTTTATTTTTAAAATAATTAATTTCAGTTAAATTTGAACAAAAAGATAAGTTTTTACCCCAGAAAATTAATTTTCTGACAAAAAGATGAATTTTCAATTTAAAAAGATAAATTTTCAACAACAAAAAATGAAATGGTTCTATTTTTTGTTTAAAAAAAATCATTTTTATCCACGAAAAATGAATTTTCAACCATAAAGATTAATTTTTCACAAAAAATCTCATTTTTAACCAAAAACTCATATTTTTGGTCGAAAATTCCTTTTGGATGTTGAAAATTAAGTATTTTGTTGAAAATTACTTTTTTTACAAAAGTAATTTTTTAAATTAAAATTGAACTATTCCATGTTTGTGCTTTTTCCCCTTAAATTCCACTGTTTCTTGTTTAAAATGAAGATCTTTTTCTGTTAAAATTTCAAATATTACATTTTTTGTTGAGTGTCTTTTTTTGTTGTTGAAATTTTGCTGAATATTTGACTTTTGGATAGAAAATTAGATTTATCATCTTCTTGGTTGAAAATGATACTACTTGGTTAAAAATATAATTATCTTTTGTGAAAAATTAGTCTCTTCGGTTGAAAATTTATTTTTGTGGTTAAAGAGTATTTTTTAATGAAAATGTAATTATTCTATTTTTTTAATGCGACTGTTTTTTGTTTAAAATGAAAATCTTTTTCCGTCAAAATGTCACACATTACATTTTTTTGTTGAGAATCGTATTTTATTTGGTTGAAAAATTTGTTGAACATTTACTTTTTAATAGAAGTTTAGAATCATCATCTTCTTGACTGAACGTTAAACTATTTGATTAAAAATGAGATTTTTTGTGAAAAATTAATCTTTTTGGTTGAAAATTCATTTTTCGTGGGTAAAAATGATTTTTTTAAACCAAAAATATAACTATTTCATTTTTTGTTGTTGAAAATTTATCTTTTTAAATTGAAAATTCATCTTTTTGCTAGAAAATTAATTTTCTGGGGTTAAAATGTATTTTTTGTTCAAATTTAACTAAAATTAATTATTAAAAATTTTAAAAATTAAAAATTAATTTTTGTTAATGAAAATTCAACTGTTGGATATTTTGGTTGAAAATTTTATATACTTTACTGAAAAATGCAACTATTTGGTTGAAAATTCTTTTTTTTTTTGTCAAATTGTACTTTTTTCGTATAGAATAATTTTTTTTTGTTTGACATATATCTTATATTACATTTTTTATTGAGAATTATTATTTTTTGGTTGAAAATTCATGTATATTGTTACAAATTCTTTTTTTTCTACTGAAAATTAATTTTTCAAAATGAAAATTCAACTATTCCATATTTGGTTGAAAATTTTATCTTTACTGAAAAATCCAACTCTTTGGTTAAGATTTCATGCATTTTATTGAAAATGTAATTATTATGTTGTAAGCTCGTATTTTTTGGTAAAAAAATAATCTTTGTTTGGTGGAAAATTCTTTTTTGTATAAAATTCACTTGTTTTTTATCTAAAATTAAAATCTTTTTTGATTGACACAAACTATTATATATATTTAAATTATTTGCTAAAAATTCCGCTTTGGTTGAAAATTGAACTATTAATTTTTCAATTATTTTGCCAAGATTTTCACGTTTTTGGGTTCAAAATTCATGTTTTTGATTGAAAAATCAACTATTTCCTATTATGTTAAAAATTGATCTAGTCAGAGAGAGTCAGGAAATTTTGAAATTGGAATTTGGCAAGAAGCCTGTTAATCAAGGTCATGAGGATATCATTTATTAGAACATCCATAAAACTTTTGGAACAAACCTAGACGGTTTTTTTATTCTCGATAAATTGAATTATATTTGTTATACTATATAAGTTTATGCATGTTTTTTTAATTTTTTAAATTGGTTTTTATTTTTAAAATAATAAAAACCTTATTTTAATTACCAAAAAAATAATTTTTAATTTAATTTTTTCATTGAATATCTGGCACTGAGGAGGACCCCTATCTGTGGTCGAAACGTTTGCCAATTTTAAAAAGTTTAGGAAATGCATGGTTTATAATTAAGTACATTTATAAGACCCTATTGCCAATATAAGAAATTTGTGCACTATAATTATGTTATGTTATGCTATGTTATTGTATTATGAATTACAAGACAAACTGTTATTTGGAAATGCTGTTCTCGTTTCTGTACATTTATGTCTAAAGAAAAATGGTAAACAACTTACTACCTACGTGGTTAATTTATTTTCTTAATTTTTCTTTCATTTTACTTGTTGTGCGTTTATTTGGTAAGAATCCGCGGAATTCCTGACATTTATTCATTTTCTATATCGAGTTGCAAGCACGCTTTCCTTGTGCTTCCGTTGTGTTCGACGAAGCATAACCTGTCGCCGGATGTGACCAATAGCCCTTCACATTCTGAGCAGACAGTCATGCCAGATGAAAACGAATCGAAATCAAAAATGGAATTTCCGAAGTTGTTACGGAAAGCAAGTGATTCGTCTGTCCGTTTTTTTGCTAAATAGGTAGGAGAAAATCTTCAATAAAAACATCATATACGAAGTTTCCCCAGAGATGATTGGAATCATTCCGTGAAGGAGGCGGTAAACAGACCTTTGAAAAGTTTATATGGTGAACGTGCTAATAGTCACTCTGTATGTCATTACTATCTTTCTCCCTATCACACCTATCCATGTTGTCCCACCACATGACCAATCCCCTATATGCCACCATATAACCATATGACAACCCTCTTTTCAACCGATGTACGCATCTCTCCTCCCCTTTTCCAAATCTCAAAATACTGCCTCTACCATTACCACACTCTCCATATGTCCTTTTTCAAACGTATCTCCCGTTCTTCTTTTCTGTGATTATTAATCACCCATGTACCGGCTCTCCTTACCATGAAACCCTCTCTTTTTCTTGGATTAAAACCTATTTCCCCTATTCCGCTTCAAGCACTCCTTCATTGCACATTTCTTGTAACTACCCAGCGATATCATCCCCGCCGCGTAACCCGAAACAAACAAGCATTCCCAGACAATCAAATTCACATCCCTAAGGCCCAGATACTTATCCCACCTATACGTACTGCCCCTCGCTCGATTTAATTTTCCCTCTTGCACTTTCAAATACTATCTATCACATTATTATTGCTCTTCTTTCATATCTCTCAGTTGCCCCTAGCACCAACTTTCCTTGTCGTGCACACTTCTCTTCTTCTAAAACCATGGCCTCTCCTCATACCACTTGCCGTACTCTTTTATTGTATATCTCCTTTTACCTCCCAGCGATATCACCCCCTCCGCGAAAGCCGCAAAGCCTCTCCTTGCCGAGCAGAACTCTCTTCTTCTCAAAGCACCCACTTACCCTTTTCCTCTCTCCATACTCTTTCATATATCTATTATTACCTTCCAGCAATATCACCTTCTAGCAAAACAAAAAATATATATAAATATTATAAAGAAATTGTACACAAATTTAAGCGAAAACCACCCTACTTGATCGGCAATATGGTGAAATAGAGTAAGAAGGTGCTAAATAATGTTCTGGGAAGCGTGCGGTACAAATTAACACAGGCAATCGCTACTTGTGTTAATTGCGCACTTGTATCACAAATAGCTATTTCTATATACTCCAAATTATTTTGAAAGCCCTAAAACTAATACCACAATATCCCTCAAATTGGAAAAAACGCCAGAAATCATCGGATTTTTATAAAACTTTGAAAATTAGGGTTTCTAGAGTCGCCGCATTCGAATTTGATGTAAAAATTTGAAATTTGAAAATGATGAACCCCGTATGGCGTCAAAAAATTAGAAATCTTTAAATATGTGTATAAACATTAGCCAGCATAATGAAAACTCCTGTAAAAAACAAGAATTCAACGACCAAATTTGGATCAAAACAAACCAATAGCAAATGCTCTGATTGTAATCTGAAAAAATTTGTTTAAAAACAAAAATTTCAGAAAAAAAATAAAAAAGAGGAAAGAAAAATAAGAAGGCAACCAACCACATCCCCTTCCTTCTCTTTTTCTTTCTTTCGTCTTTTTT
>JAWWLR010000166.1:38555916-38571705 GCA_035041075.1 Acraspis erinacei | reverse complement strand
CAGCACGTTAACTGAGGATGGACTCGCGAGGGAAGTTGCGGATGCGGCGAGGTCCTGCGGATATTGGATCTGCCGCATGCCGTATAGGATTCCTGCGTTCAGACTGCACTAGGGGAGCACACCACTTGACGTGAGCGCGCGTGTCACTGTGACGGAGCCACAAACCGTTTCCGCTGTCGGGCTCGCCGCTTCCCTTCTTCCTTTCCATGGACGTCTACCCCCACCTCATTTTACCCCACATCACCCCCACCAGACCCCTCCATGCCTCATGGACGACCAACATTTTCGTTTCGTTTCGTTTGCGGAGCATGGTGCGTGTCGACGAGGTTGGAGACTGGTGGTGGTGTTGGTTGGCATGGTGGTAGGGATCTTGCTTTGTGTGAGTGGATGAGGAGAAAGGGGGGTGAGAGGGGTAGCTAACGCCCCCTCGATCCTTCAACCACCTGCTGCCCGCTACTGTACGAATACGAACCATACCGGCGATATACGTGCAGCGACTTCACTGGGACATGTGTCCAACTGACTGTCTTGTCCCACCGACCGATTCTTCGATGCATTCTTCGGTATATTTCAGTGAGCTGCCAAAGTCTTCTAAAGTGCGTCAAAGTCGATCTGGTTTGAATAGAACGATGGTCAACTGACGTAAGGGATTGACGTTTTCGTCAAAAATCGGAATTCCTCTTTGGAATGAATCATAATTTTACTTTGAAAAGAGTCAAGAATAGAATGCGGATTGATGAAAGGTAGATAATTTGGAGAACAAAAAGTTGGACGTTGCTTATCCTAGAAAATATATGAGACTCTGTGATTGGCAATTGTTTGATTTTATCAAAAGTAAACTTAACACAATGATGTTATTGGTCTTGCAACTAAGTATCTTGCTATAAGTTGAAGATGTTGAAGTTGCGAAAATACTAATCACTTTTACTGAAATAATTGTTCAATATTATGTTTTTGCAGACAAAGTCGTCGCTTGAAATCTTCCAATTTAGGTTCTGTTTGTGGAACTTGAAAATTGATTCGAAAGGCATCAATGAAGTAATGCCTCTATTGAGTTTATAAAAAAAATGCTAGGATCTTAGGATTGACATTTATAACTATCTCTAATGAGTCCATCCCATTGATTTTTGGACGCAACCTTCTCTCGTTTAGAGACTTTTTGTGCAATTAATTGCATTAAATTAAGTGCTTTTAGTTTTCACATTACAATTTGTATTGTAAAGTGTTGTAAAATCACAACATTTTTTAACAGTGAATGAAATAAAAATTTTAGAATAAAGTTTTACTATAAGTACATATAATTCCTAAAGATGTACATAGACTAACTGATATTGATAATTGGTTGATGAGAGAATTATCGGGTTTTTTTTACATTTTTGTGAAATTTCACACATTTAAAAAAAAAATGTTGTCCCCAATCCTATTTCTAAGAACTTAAGATCAAGATTGATCATCATAGTGATCATATTAGATAAAAGAAAAACACTTAACTTTATGTTTGTAATAAATGCGACAAAAATAACTTATTCTGAATGGACAAAATTAGTACGTTTTTTTCGCAATGCTATTTTGAGAATAAAACAAACATCATCGTGGAGCGTGTATGCGCGTATTACGAAATAATTAAGCTCGTAGCGAAAGTCACAGGTAATTGTGATAGCGCAATCGGTAACTAATTGTTGGCTAGAAACCAGTAATAACCACAACTACACGTTATTATTACTTTTTATTGCCATTGTTGGGTGAGCGTATGCTTAGCAAATGATTTTAGATTTTTTAAGCCGTTCACTTTTTTGTGTCAAATATAGTCATAGTTCATGATTTTGACTTTAATAAAATAATAACATACTTGTCTTTCTTTTACATTAGAAATAAATATTGATCAAAAACTACATCAGGCGATATAAAATACAAACAGAGTGGCGATTCGGAGGACGATTTCAAATTCCAGAGGTTTTCCGGTCAAGTTTTTCATAAAATTTTCATAAAAATTATGAATCTTCAACTGGAATAGTAGAATTTTAAATCCAACAAATGAATTTTCAACTAAAATGATGTACATTTAACTGAAATACTTGATTTTTTAACCGAAAAGATGAATTTTCAAACAATAAGATTAATCTTCAAACGAAAAGATTAAGATTCTACCAAAAGCATTATCTTCTAGCAAATTGCTGAATTTTCAACTAGAATAATGATACCTCAAATGGAATAGTTAAATTTAAACAAAAATGAGTTTTCAAATAAAACAATGAATCTTTAACTGAAATAATTGAACTTTCAGCAAAAAAATTATTTTTAATAAAAAAGATAAATTTTCAACCGAAACTTAAATAATTAAGTTGTAAGTAGAGGAAATGAACGTTCAACCAAAAAAGACTATTTTCAATTAAAAAAGATAATTGTTTAACCAAAAATTGAATAATTAAATTCTTAGGAAAAAAATTAATGTACGACCAAAAAAAATGTGTTTTTAACTAAAATTATGGAATATTCAACTGGAATAGTATTTTAATAACCAAAACAAGCAAATGTTCGTTTAAAAAATGCCTTTTCATCCAAAGAAAGAACAAGTTTTGAGTTAAATAGCTGATTTTTTAATCAAAGAAATGAATTTTTAATAATAATAATGAATCTTCAATAAAAGAAATAGTTTTCAACCAGAGTTTATTTTTCAGCCAAGTAAATTTATTTCTAACCTAAAAGATGAGTTTTTAATTAAACTGAAAAATATTGAACTGGAATACTTGAAATTTCAAAGAAAAAGAATAATTTTTAATTAAGGGCATTAACTTTCGAAGAAAAAATCCTTTTCTACCAAAACAGTCGACTTGTTTGAACAGAATAAATTTTGAACTAAAAAAGTTAAATTTTCCACCGAAAATAGAAGGGTTAAATTTCTAGTTGAAAAATTAACTTTCAACCAAACTGATAAATTTTCCATTAAAATTATGAATCTTCTTTAAATGGAATTGTTGATATTTATAGCTACAAAAAAGTTGAATTTTCAACCAATGAGATTCACTTTTTACAAAAAAGACGAATTTTCCAAAAATTAAATAAATTAAAAAAAATAGTTTAATTTTCATACAAAAAGATCAAATTTTAAACCAAAATAGAATAGTTCAATTTTTCATTAAAAATCTCATTCTCAACCAAAATAATCGGATTTTCAGAAGAATATTTAAATTTTCTACTGCAAAAGTTAAATTTTTAGTTGAAAATCGATTTTGATCAAATTAGTTACATTTTTTTAAATAGATAGATTTTCAATTAAAATGATAAATCTTTTTAAAAAAATTAATATTTAAGAAAAGATTTTAGCTCTAAACCGCCAGTAGATGAATTTTCAAAAAAAGGAAAAATGTAAACAAAATTTATATTATAATTCATAAATATTTTCTCTCCGGAATACTACTTCTACTCTATGAACTACTTGTATAAGAACTTTATTCCTAAAATTTGAAAGAAGGAACCCTTAAATTGTGACGAATTTTGGCTTGGAACATGGATTTTTTTAACTCCATTCTTCTGAATCCCAGTTATAATTATTTAAAAAATTCCCGTTCCACGTAAAAAATTCTCTGTTTCAAGTGAAATATATTACTGGTTTTTAAATCCAATTCCCGGTTATTTCTCTGTCCAGTCAACACTCTGATAAATAATTTAAAGATATTGATAAATGACTCAGTTAATAGAATCCTGCGTAACGATAAGAAAACCAGTTTATAAAAAAATATATATATTTTTCACCAGAGTTAAGGATAGCTTCTTGTTTGATTTGTTTCATACAAATCCGAATGAATTAAAATCGAACGACATGGGTACGGTTCTTTTTTTCGAGGACAAGAAAATGAAGTGCGGCCATTGTTTAAATAGGATATATGTGCTCTATGTGTTATAAAGGGGCCCAGATTCGTGGTTCGCCCACGCACTTAGTTTCATGGGCCTAGCCTATTTTTGAGAGGGTTCTTGAGGGGGAAGAGGCATGTGGGGTGCGGGGAAAGACCGGATGCAGAGGCGAGGCAGGGGGTTCGGTACAGTGGCTCGCACGTGATACTGAGGGGACCGGAAGTGCTCCCTCCCTCTCGTCTGGTACTTCGTTCCTACACTATAGTCGCAGTGAAGTCCCATGCCAGCAGATCCAATGGCAATAGGGACTTACCATGCACTGTAAGTACAATAAAAGGACGCGAGACTCGATTCCCCTCGAGCACTCCCACCTCAGGATATGCGGAAATTCCTCTCCCTCTTACACCAAGTTTGTTTACAATTTCGGAATATCGATAGCAATTTACAGGCATCATCCAAGTCATCTTCGGAAATTTATTTCATTCTTGCGTGGATAGGGAAATGTGGAGAGACCATATGAAAAATGTTGAGCAGAAGAAACTCATGAGAAAGAATACGGAAAGCAAATAAAAGAGTATATTATAGGTAAAGAATATGGAAGACTGACAAAGGGGGTTTTGGTGTAGATACAATGTACATCTCTGGATAGGTTTTTGAATATCTATTATGATCTTGTGAGGCACGAGTGGCTGCAACCATTGGCGTTGCCTCTGAAGAATTCTTAAATTTTCAGTTCGAGATATTTACAAATTCTTCAGGGATCTTTAGCCCACTACAAGATTTTTATTTTCTGTATCCTAAAATTTTGCATTGGACTTCATCAGGATTGCTACAAAATCCCAATTTCGGAATTCCCTGACTTTTCCCTTGCCAATTCTTCATTTCCTCTGACAGTTATACCATATTCCTTCCGGTTAAAAAAAACAAGTAAGAAGATTAAATTTCACACCAAAAATAAATCAATAAGAACTATATGAAAATACGTGAATTTTTAACAAAACTGTTTAATATTCTACCAAAAAGACATTTTTAACAAAGGACATCATTTTTCAACAAGTTAGTTGAATTTTCAATCAAAAAGATGAATTTTCAACCATGAAAGATCTGTTAGACAAAGCAGAACAAAAATCCGAACAAATTGTTGAATTTTCAACCAAAAGAGACGAATTTTCAACATAACTGCTGAATTTTCAACCATGAAAAATCTGTCAGAAAAAACAAAAACAAAATTGTTGTATTTTCAACCCAAAAAAACAAATTTCCAACAGAAGTATTGAATTTTCAACCATGAAAGAACTGTCCGGCAAAATAGAAAAAAATCGAAACAAATTGCTGAATTTTCAACCAAAAAATACGAATTTCTCTACAAAAAATTGAATTATGAACCCAAAAATGTAAATTTTCAACAATAAAAATTACATTTTCAACCAAGAAATGAATTTGTTAAGCAATAATGAATTTAATTCTGAAGAAGAAGAAACAGTCGAATTCAAACAAAACAGATCAATTTTCAATCAATCAGTTGCATTTTTAATAAAAAAGGATGAAATATTATCCGACAACAGATGAATATCCAACAATAAAAAAAATTAAATTTCATCAAAATATCAAAAACTTCAACCAAATAAAAGGATTTTGAATCAAAAAGATGAAGTTTTAACTAATGGGGTTACTTTCCTACCAAAACAGATGAAATTTGAACCGCTTACTTGAATTTGTAATAACAGACAATGACATCAACAAAATAGTTATATTTTCAACAAAAAAAGAATTTAATTTCAAAACAAAAACAGTTGAATTATGTAAAAAATACGAGTTTTCATCTGAATAGTTCAAACCTAAAACAAAGCAGTTTCTTTTTTAAAAAAAATAAGAAGGTATTTCTGCAATGAGAGTTGAATTTAAAAAACCAAAAAGTCCAATTTTCCATAACAGTTTAATTCTTAACCAAGAAAGATTTTTGAGACAATGAAGAAAGAAAAATTCATATGAAATGATCGAATTTCAACCAACACATTTTAATTTTACCATCGAAAATATGAATTTTTAATAAAAAGGTTATCTTCAGCGAAAATGTTTAATTTTCTACCGAAATAAGAGAATTTTCAACAAAAAGACGTATTTTTACCAAAAAATGAATTATTAACCGAAAACTATAATATTTTAACAAAAAATGTAAGTCTTAACCAAAAAAATTATTTTCAAACAAAATGATTTTAATTTTAAATTAAAAAAAATAGTTGAAGTCAACTAAAAAATAATAATTTTGAAGAAAATAATTTTTTTTAAATCAACAAATAGTTTAATTTTCAACCAAAAAAATAATTTTCAACCGGAAAGATGTAGTGTTAACTAATGCAATTACTTTCCTACTACAAAATTAAATAAATTTTCATAACAAAAAAGAAAAAAATTCCAATAAAATTGAATTTTTAAACCAAAAGACGAATTTTTAACAAAAAACGTGAATAATCAACCAAATAATAAAAATTGTAACCAGAAGATTTCTTTTCTGAATATAATTTCATTACAGTGTCACATTTATTTAATTGAAAGAATTTATATGTATGCTTGTTCCTCAAGTTTATAAAATCCCATTTCAGATTTTCTGTGTTTATCGAAAATTTCTTGATTCTTTCAGGTTTTCCCAAAAATTCCCTGACTTTTCCTGACCTTCCCTGACCAGTTTTAGATTCCCTGAATTTCGCTGACTGTCCAAAATTCTCTCAACTGTAGCAATTATTCTAATCAATCATCCCTCTAAAAATAACTTTAAAAAAATCATCTACCCCTTCTTTCTACGCCAGTGGAAAACAGCATAATGCATCGATACATAAAATGTGAAGGGATGAAGGATCTAGTCTAGGTCCTAGGATTTTAGGGCCACGAGAAAGTACAAGGAAGGGGGTGGGGGAGGAGGGGGAGTTTCGGTTTGGCGCAGGTTGTATTCATTCACTGGTTCATTCATAGTTCGTAGAGTAGAGCGTTGGTCGGGTATGTACGACGAAACTACAAAGCCTCTACTCATTCAGAACTCACGACACGACACGACGCGTCGCGACGCGACGTTATGGATATTCGGGCGCGTGGATGTGTGCTTTTCTCCCTCATCCACGAGTGCGTCTTCGATGGCTCCTCTCCTCGGCATTTGATTTGGCCCCAGTTGGCATTCGACGTCTTCGAACTCAAGTCGCAGGAGCCGAGGAAAAAGACTGGAAGCTCGCGTTACAACCGGAAGTCGAGCCAGGGGTGGAACCAAGGGGTGGGGACCTGCCCCAATATATGTATTCTGAGGGGCAGATAGCTTTATAATGTCCTCGAGTGCTCCTCCCTTAATGCACCCTTAATGTACCAACGACGAGCCATCGAGCATTGTTGCTCACTTCGAGTACCTTCGAGACTATGGAGAACGGGAACGAGATCCAAAATCGAGTACAGAGCAGATGCGCAAGAAACCTCGTCTGACTACTTGAACTTAAATACGTTGGGGATTCGATTCAAATTTTTTAAATAAATTTTCTACGCTTTCATTATTCCAGGCTTTGATTTCCAAACGCATTTAGATTTGGAACCCTTTTCAACTAGATTCACGATCCGTTTTTTCAAAGTGAAGGTTTCAGATTTCGAAAGGTTTCAAATCTTTAAAGTAAGATGAATCGCGTTTCGAGAATTTCAAATTCCTGTACAAGTTTTGTTTTGTAGCGTGTTACTGAATAAAATCGCCAAATTAACATCTGATCTATTTCAAATACTGCAGTATCATACAATTAAAACCCATTATAAAAACAGGCCTCGGACTCACTGGAGAAGTTCAAAAAGTCTCACTAGCAGCACAAATTTTGAAAATTATTAACAAGCTAGTGGCATGCATTTTTGTAAATATCAAATCGAGTAGGTAACCATTTTTAAGAACTGGTATCAGTACACACATCCCATAAAGTCGGGTGAAATCATTTCGAATATTTTAAATTATCCTAAAAGATTTGAAATCCGTTGAAATCCTTTAAGAAGCACTGATATCTGTTGAGATGCTCTAAGAATTCCTGTAAAACTCGCCCATCTGTTTAAATCCCTTGAAATCTCTATAATCCCTGAAATCGGTAGAAACCTTTAGCAATCCCTTTCAATTTCATTTCGTTTCAATTTTTCCCTAGAGTTCATAGAAATGCGGTGGAATGACTCGAAATCTTCTAAATATAATTGATATCTTGGATAACTTTTTTAAATCATTTGAAATTCTCTGAAGTCTAAGGGAAATGTTATGAAAAACCTTTAAAAAAATATAAATTTCGTTTAATTTCTTAGAATCTTTAAAAATATCCTACATCCTTCCATATATATTTAGATTCCTTGAAATTGATAAAATCCCTTAAATCTCGTGACATCCTTCGTAAAACATTATAATTTATTTTGAAATCCTATGAAGGCCTTAAATATAGTTTATATAAATATATATTTTTTAAATTCTCTTAAAAAATGATAAAATCTTTGAAATCCTTTGAAATTTCACAAAATCCCGTAAATCTGATAAAGCCCCTTCAAACACTTTGAAATCGTTTAATAGACCCTAAAAGTTTTGAAAATCCTTCAAATCTTTGTACATCGTTGAAATCCACTGAAATCTATTAGAATCTCTCGAATCCTGTTAAAATCTTCTGAAAAACTCTCATTTTTTTTAAACCCTTATAATCTATAGAAACCTCGGAAAATATTTTTATTTCATTTAAAATCCTACAAAACCCTAAAATATTGTAAAATTCTTTGAAATCCCTTAAAATTTTGTAAACACCATATAAATTCCTGATAAACGTCGAAATCGTTTAAATCTTCTGAAATTTTACAAAATCATTAGAAATAAAAATTTATAATCATATGCAATTCTTTAAAATCCCTTGTCTTTACAAATGCCTTAAAATTGCATTCGATTTCATTTACTCCCTAAACTTTTCTACAAATTCTCTGAAATTCCCTAAAGCCCCTTAAAATGTTTGACATTTTTTGAAGTTTCTTGGATGCTTGTAAAATTCCCTAAATTCATTGAAATCCTTTGAAATCCATTTAAAAAAATTAATCTTTAAAGTCCTTGGACATACTACAAAATCGCGTAGTTCTGAAGCCTGAAACACTTTGAAGTCCCGTAAATTATCTTGAAATTTATAATTCTTAAAATGTCTTTAAAATGTTTAGAAAATTTAAAGTCGAATTAAATATGCTATTATTATGCTATTAAAATTTAAGACATTTGAATTAGATTAAAAACCAAATTTGGATCACAACGAACAAACAAAAAATGCTCAAATTGTAATCTGAAAAAAATAATTTAAAAAAAAATTTCAGATAAAAATAAAAAAGAGGAAAGAAAAATGAGAACGAAACCATCACATCCCCTTCCTTCTCCTTTTCTTTCTTTTGTCTTTTTTATTTTTATTATTATCAAATCACAACAAAAGGACATTGAAAATAAAAAATAAAATTATATTACCAACGTTTTGGTACTCATACAGTACCCTTATCAAGGCAAAAAAAATTATAATTAATAATAATATATAATAATAATCATAATAATTCTAATATCTCATTTTTCTTTCATCTTTTTTAATCTTTGTCTGAAATTTTTGTTTTGAAACATTTGTTTTTCAGATTAAAAGTAGAGCATTTTTTGTTTGTTCGTTGTGGTCAAATTTGGTCGTTGGATTCTTGGTTTTTACAGGAGTTTGCATCAATTATTATGCTTATAGCATTAGTGTTACCAGAAGTGTTTAAACAAAAATAGAAGGCTCAAAACTGAAAAATTACATTTTTTTTTATTACATCAAAATTATTTTGTCCATAAATATTTGGAAGACTAATAGCACAAAAAATAAAAGCTTATTGCTTAAGAAATTCTGTTTGAATCTTTCAATCAACTTTTTTGAAAATACGAGATACGGTAAAACTAATAGCCATTCGATTCAGCTAAAAAAAAGTACACAAAGTCTATTCGTTTCACAATTTTTGTATGAACTCAAACGTTAATTTCAATTAATTAAAAGTTAAGAAACTATATGTAATAACATATCAAAATTAAAATGAATTGTTTTTCTTTTCTTTGTGCTCCTAATTAATAATTATGCACTCCAGGTTGCGTTTTCCACTGTAGGGAGTTTCCCCTACTAAACAATTACACGGTACAGACATTACATGCATACTATTTACGACAAATTGTGTAGAGCAAAAAATCTTCCAATACATGGATTTGATGCAAAAACTTCATTTATAATGAAAAGTGAGAAACAATAAAGCAAAAACTCAAGCCATTGATGCACTTCTAAGACTAATGATTTGAGGCTAAATAAAATAAAAACAATCGTGAATTAATACATCATGACTGGAAGTGCAAGTCATGCGGAGTAATTTTGCTATGTGTTCTCGAGGACACTTTTTTCGGGGACCTTGGTCCACCTTCGATAATAAACTACGGCACTGTATATACGACAATCAGAAATCAGAATGCAGCCTGAGCCTCCAGCTAAGTAACTAATACGGTCGTTGCTTAATAAACGATCGATTGGCTGGATCTTCGCCGAGTTGATTGACTAACATTTCCATAAAAGAGTTGTGGCGTCACGAGACAAACCATTTTTGGACTAGTGTCAGCAAACCAAGGAATGATTTTGCACGAGGTACGCCCGCGCAGTTGTGTATACACATTATTCTTTGTATGTGTGTATTCATATGTATGAGAATGTATCTGAGGGTACGTGCTACTTGCTACGTGACGAAAAATACAAAGCTACGTGATAAACCTGACTCGAGGTTCAAAAGACATTATCAGAGCTCATTTATGGAAATTTCTAAGCTTCCGAATCGAAAGACAATTGAAAATTAGAAAGTGAATTTCAAAATTCATATTTCAAAATCTTTCTATGTCGAAAGGGACCCAACAGGAAATAAAGAAATGCTACGACTTCCGCCCAAAAATGTTAGCTCTCAAAACATAGCGTGACATAGCGTGATTTTTCACAAAAATAGGGTAGTAAAAGAAGTCGAATGTTTTAGATAACTGTTGACTTTTTAACCCAAGAAGATCGATTTTTAAGGAAAAAGTTCAAGTTTAGCTAAGAAGGATGATTTTTCAATCAAATGGCAGAATTTTCAAACAAAAAATGGTTAAACTTTAACAAAAACAGTTGCATGTTTAATCAAATAGCTGTATCTTCAAGCCAAGAAGAGGAATTTATCGTAAGACTATTAAATTTTCAACCATAAACTTTGCTATAAAAAATATGAATTCCTAAAAAAAACTTCAGTTTGCAATTAAGTAATTAAATTTGCAACCAAATAGCTGCATTTTTAACCAATTAGTCAAATTTTCAAACAAAAAACAAACGATTTGTTTCAGACAGTTGAGTTTTCAATACGAAAGTTGGAATTTTCTATCTAAAACACACAACTTTTCAAACAAGAATATACATTTTTAAAAATATATTTGAAGTTAACAAAAATTTAATAGTCAACAAAATAATTTAATTTTTAAACCGAAAATATGAATTTTCCACCAAACTGTTGAATTTTCAACCCAAAAAATATCAATTGTTAACCGAATATGAAATAATTGAATTTTCAGTTCAAAAAATTAATTTTAAACAAAAAAGTAATTTTCCATAAAATAGCTGAATTTTAAAACAAATAGTTGAGTATATAACTAAAAACAACCAATTTTAAAACAAAAATGGAATTGTTGAATTTTTAGCTAAAAAAAATCAATTTTCAACCAAAAATTAAATAGTTCCATTAATTTTTTTTTTTTAATTAAGAAATTATCAACAAAACAGTTCAATCTTCAACAACAATAAATGAATTTTTGACAAAGAAGTTCAACTCTTAACCAACTTGATGAATTTTCTACCAAAAGAAAAATGAATTCTCAACGAAAAAATTAATAGTTAAATTTGCAACTAAACACTAATTTCCCACAAAATAGTTAAATATTCAACCAATAAAACCAATTTAAAAAAAGTTACGCTTTAAACCAAGTAGTCGGATTTATTAACAAAAATATGATTTTTGAAACAAATATTTGAATTTTCATTACAATAATTAAATTTTCAACAGAATAGTAGAATGTTAAGCCAAAAATATAAAAGTAGACATTTCAATGAAAAATAATAAACTTTCAATCAAAAATAGTTAGACTTTCTCATTCGGTTCTATCAATTCAGTTGGCATTTAAATTTTAAACATGAGAAGAAAGGCAAGCTGCTTGAAAACAAGAGAAAAAAAAAGAAATCTGTAAAAAGTGGGGGAAAGGTGGGAATACGAGAAAGAATATGAAGCCTGGTAATAAAATTTTGGAAATTTATCATTAAAATTTGCAACTCTAATCCCCGAATCAAACTTCATGATTATATCCCCAAAATTTGGTATTCCTGTTGCAATTCTTTTGACCAGATTAATTAATAGGTTAATTTTTGTATGGCATCGTGTGGAAAAATCTGTTTCTTGAATTTATGGGTAGTTGCGAGGGCAAAAAGTTTTCATAATAAAAAATATTTGGATTTTTTTCTTAGATTCTATTAATTCGGTTCGCATTGAAACGAAAAAAAATGATAAAAAGGGGAAGTTTCTTAAAAACAGGGAAAAAGAAGATATTTGTAAAAAAGGGAATAGGGGAAAAAATATGCAATCTGGTGATAAAATTTTGAAATTTATGATTAAAATTTGCAACCCTAATTTCTAGAAGCAATTCTTGTGACCAGGTTAGAATTTCAACTTAAAAAATTAGAAAACAAGGAAGTTTTCTGAGAATAAAGTAAAAGTAAATATGTAAAAATAAAGTCGGGTTTAGGGGAAAAAAATTCATCATTTTTTAAAAAACTTTCCATTTCTGTTGCAATCCTTTTGATCAGATTAAGAACATAGTAAGAATAGTTTAATTTTTGATGGCATCATGTGGAAAACTCAGTTTTTTTGTTTGTTTGGCTTTGTTCGGTTTATGGATACTTAGAAGGGCAAAACGATTTCACAATCAAAAATAGTTTATTTTTTTCTTGAATATTAATTCAGTTAGCATTCAAACAAATAAAAAATGAGAAAAGAAGGAAGTTTCTTGATCATTGTTTCCAAAAAGTTTCTATTCCTGTTGCAATTCTTTTGATCAGATTAAGAACAGATTAAGAATGGTTTCCTCTTTGAGAAATTGGGAATTTTTATTGACCATTGTCTCCAGAAAATTGTTATTCCTGATGCAATTATTTTGATGAGATTAAAAATGGATTATTTCTTGATGGCATCGTGTGGAAAATTGTATTTTATGATTTTATGGATAGTTGGGAGGGCAAATCGGTTCCATCGCGAAGAAGTCGAAAGCGAGGAGCTAGGATAAGCGAGAGTCGAACGAGAGACCTCAAAGAGCTGCGCTGCGATACATAACGTAACAGTAGGTATGCCATGCCGGGCAAGCAGAAATAATGAGTCTATTATGCGGTCGTTTGTGTTAGCCCATTTATACGATGTCCCGCGAACATATATATATAGAAAACGAATGGGATCGTGTTCACGTGTGCACGATATTTCTACTTTATGTCCGAAAACCACTTCTACCCCGATCGTTTTACGACTCGTAACTACTCCCAATGACAATTCCACTAACATTCCTGGGACATCTGCGCCTCTTATTGACTTACTTCTCTTATTTCAATGACCCACGCAACTTCTCAATTTTATTTAATCGACTAAGTCTGTAAATTCATTTCAAGAATTAAAAAATTTGAGCAATTGAAGCCTCGGCAGAGATAAAGTTTTGAATCAACGAAATGTTTGTCGTAGGATGAACAGATCTGTGTAGTATGGATAAGCGATTCCTAGTCCTACCCAAGGATTGTCTCTTCACCGTCGTAGTATACAAGCGGAAAAATTTTATATTGTTTATATATAGTGTGAAGAATTATATATAATACTTCGCACTATGGATAAACTATACATCATTTTTTTGACTAGGTATGTATGCCAAAGATCAAAATTATATCATGTAACAAAGTCCAGCCTCGGACTCAATTCAGAGATCAAAAATAGTGTCACCAAATTTTTCAAGTATTACATTCATGCATAGTCCGAATTTAAAGGGGTATTAGTCGGAAATCATTAAATTTGCAATGGAAAATTAAATTTATTTTAATTTGCAGTTTTCTAACCTAATATTTTAACAGTATTAAAAATGAGTTTTAAGTTTTATTACAAATATTATTCTTTCGTCTATAAATTATTGAGATTTCTATTTATTCATGGAGAGCTTCACAGTCTTTTCCATATTACCCTCATAAATATAACTCAATGAGAAAATCTATTTTTTTAGCTGAAAGTTAATTTATTTCGCTTGGAAATTCTACTATTAAATTTTACGTTAAAGCTCATTTTTTGTTTGTTAAAAATCTCATTATTTGGTTTAAAATTGAATGATTTGGTTAGAAATTCAACAATTATGTTAAAAAGTCATACTTCCCGGTTAAAAATTGAACTACTTGCTTGTACATTCATATCTTTTTGGTTTGAAAATTCATCTAACAATTTCACCTTTTCGGCTTAAAAATGCAACTATCGGGTTAAAAATTAATCTGTTTGGTTGAAAATGAACTACTTTTTTTAAAAATTAAACTGTTTTGTAGAAAATTCGTATATATGGTTGGGAAATTAAACTATTTGGTTAAATATTGATGTATTTAGCTCAAAATTTTTGTTGTTGTTGGAAAATCTTTCTTTGCTGTTAGAAGTTTCACTGTTTGGTTGCAAATTAACCTGTTTTGGTTGAGGATTCTAATATTTTTTTGAAAATTAGTCTTTTTTGTTAAATTAATTTTGGAAATTAATTGTGTTAAATGAAAGTTTGACAACTCCATTTTTGGACAAAAATTGAAATTTTTTATTTAAAAAAATCAACTGTTTAGTTACAAATTTTTAGAAAAAAATATATAAACTAAAAATAAAAAAAAATAAAATTTGGACTACCATGATATACGGTGTTCATACTATTAAGTTGAAAATGTATGTAATTTGTTAAAAATTGGTCTTTTAGGTAGAAAATTAATTTTTTGGTGGAAAATTTAACTCTTTGGTTAGAAATTGATGTATTTTCTTGAAATTTCGTCTTTTCTACTAGAAAATTAAAATTCCTGGTGGAAAATATAACTATTTGGTTAAAAATGTATGTATTTTGTTGAGAATTCATCTGTCGTAGTAGAAAATTAAAATTCTTGGTTGACAGTTTCTAGAAAATTCGTATCTTTAAATTAATAATTCATCAATTTGTTAGAATATTCAACTATTTCATACAAGATTCAACCATTTAGTACAAAATTACACTGTTGTGGCAGACATTTTTTTTAATTAATGCTTCTGAATGAAAATTTAACTAATCCATCTTTTGTTGAAAATTCAACTATCTAGTTGAAAAATTTAGGTACGAAAAAAACTAAAAATTAATTTACTCATTTAATCGTTGAAAATTCGCCTTTTAGGTAGGAAACTAATCGTCTTCGTAGAAAATAAATTCATATGGTAAAAAATGTATGTAGATTTGGTTGAATGTTTGTCTTTTTTAGAAGGTAATTATTCTTCTGTGTTAAAAATTCATCTTTTTAAATGAAAAATTAACTCCTCGGTTGAATGTTAAATTAATTTGTTACTTTTAGAAACGAAAATATAGAAACCTTAACATTTTAGAAAAAAAATGTATTCATTCACTCATTGTTGAAAAGTCGTGTTTTAAGTGGAAAATTAATCCTATCCGTAAAAAAATTATTTAGCTGTTTAAAAATTTACGTATTTTGTTGAAAGTTCGTCTTTTTAGTAGGAAATTAATCTTCTGGGTTGAAAGTTGAACTACTTTGCTAATTTATAAGAAACAGTAAGATCCCCCCACTCAAATAGTCTAATGTTATTTTTGGATAACCCCTAAATAAA
>JAWWLR010000166.1:38381069-38397194 GCA_035041075.1 Acraspis erinacei | reverse complement strand
ATTGCTAGAGAGATTGATCAGCAACCTGGGTCGGAGCAGTGTTGCGGAACTACCTTATTATTTAAATAAATAATACGTTAGTTCTAGATCAATATAAAAACTCTATAACCCCTTCCTCACACTACTCCCTTCTCCGCCGAGTGAGTCAGGCCTACCCCGAAGGGGAAACGGCTTAATGGTGTAATAGTAATAATAATAGTAGCCATCCTGGTTATTTATAATTCTAAAAAAATTCGAATCAATTAAGTTAGGAAAAATAGTACACAAACGTGAGATATTCTTAAGAGCTAGTATCTTTGATTTGAATTTTAGAGCTTAGATTCTTTGAAATTGAAAAGAGTACGTACAGGATGTTTGGAAAATTCGTGCCCCAGTCTAGATATAAAATTACGGCCATATTTTATGATTAATTTTTACGACACACTGTCCTTTGTGGAATAGAATAGTGCAACTGTCGCTGTGCTGTGACGGATCAAATCGACCCTTTACGTTTCAGGCGTGCCCACACATATAGGCATAAAGTGCTCGGATTTATCAAGAATTGCTAAGCTGAATATTTTATAACCATCCTGATTTGATGTCTGCTGAACGTTGAACGCTATTCATTTTTTTCCTTTTATCGCCATAAAGTATTCAATGTAAATAATCGTGGCGAATGCAGCAAAACGTACCACGATTTTCTCTCGAGATTAATATCTTTCCATTTCACATTTTTTCAAAGAAACAATAATTAATTTAACAAGTAATTGAAAGCGCAAAAATTACATTCTAGGTTCATTCCCTCATAAGCCATATTTTGAACTGCCAATTTAAATCTTTTAATAACACAAAGATTATCTGAAGGGTGTCAGTACAGAACTAGTTAAAACACAAACAAAAAATCGGAAATTTACAAGAGAGTGAAAAACATTCTGTAAAATCGAAACCAAAATTTAACAAGATGAAACGGAAGTTCACTTCCAGATGACATGTTGCTGATTAAAGTCCAAAAAAAATTGATTAGAAACAGTTACCCATTTTCGAGGAAACAGATGGGCCAGTTTCCAATTTCAATGTGACACTGATCACGAATTGGAACAGGCTCGACTGCGGATTGCGATAAAAAAATGTAATCTTCAGTATGAATGAGAAAAAAACTTACTCCGCAATACTGAGCTTTCGAATGAGGGTCAACAAGTTTTGATCTAAAAAAGTTAGCCAAAAGTTAGCTCGCTTGTTATAAAATACAACCGGTGAATATTACTTGTTATCAATTTCGATGGAATCAGTTTTGGCCTGATAATATTAAAGAATTAAACATGCTATCGGTTATAATTTAGGTCAATAGATGAAAAACAGATAACATCTTTGATTAATATTTGTTATCATGACCCTTAATAAACTTATAAAAACATTCTTAATTTCTTAAGCATCGCATCACAACAATATAATCTGATTTACAACATTGAAACGCAAGTTTACCTGCATCAAAATCAGAAGTTAATTTGAAGTGTACCCTGTAAAATTGGATAAAATTCAAGTTTTTCAGGATAATAAAAACTGATGATAAAAATAACTTAACTTTTATTGCACAGTAAAAAAAATTTGTCAAAGGTGTAACATGCTCTTTTCATCTACTTTCGCATTCATTAGAGCGATTCATCTTTTTGCATCGTGTCAACTTTTTCATCAATGCAGAGATTTTTATCGAGCGTTAATCCACTTTTTCCATAAAATCAAGCGCACGCAATTTCGAGCTAGCGATTTGCTCAGAGTGCCTCTTAATAATGCAAAGAACATGACTGATTCGACGCGTGAAGCACGCTACAATAATTTCTTTCAGGGAGTTAATCTATCAAAAATAAGCTATTCCACAGATAATCAAAAATAATAAAGATGAGATTCAAGTATCTTTTTTTAATTAAAAAATAAATTCAGATAAAATGTAA
Source organism: Acraspis erinacei (assembly GCA_035041075.1). Taxonomy (NCBI): domain Eukaryota; kingdom Metazoa; phylum Arthropoda; class Insecta; order Hymenoptera; family Cynipidae; genus Acraspis; species Acraspis erinacei. The sequence goes on along the minus strand of JAWWLR010000166.1, from coordinate 38,395,266 downwards.
ATTAAATATTTCTCAATCTTCGAATTAATAGAGTGAATTGCAACTAGAATCTAGGCTAACGTAACTTTGACGGAAATAAATTGAGGATTGAAACTGGAATCTGTCATAATTTGAACCTATTCTTAGTGTCTCCAAGGTGATGTTTTCAACCTTTTCCATTTATACACGTTTTCGCCCTTTCCTCTAACGTTTCACTATTACTATTTTACGAACGATTCATAAATTATGAGCTTGAGAGTCAATTTTACCCTTTCTCTCGTTTATCTTCCTCTTTATACTACTTTATTAATAAGATTACATTGGCCCCAGTAATTAATGGAAAATCTCTATAAATTCAGGCCAATTATTTTAAATCAAATAATTTAGATAATGTAGATTGTTATCAAACATAAAGATAATCAATGGAAATAATGTCAAAAAGTCAGTAAATAAATGATAGAATCTCTGATTTGTCAAGCAAACGACTAATGGATCAGTTTCGGGAGATTATTTCTATCTTCATTGATATTCAATACTGCAGATTTTATGATGACGTCAAATTAAGGTTAAAAAGTGATACCATTTTTTTTTAAATCAACACCCGGGTGGCCGAAAGAATTCATTCTTAAAAGTCTCTGACGTTTCGCCTGACGAATTTTCAATTTTCCCTGAATATTAACATTCAAATGCCAGTAATTGGAAATTGGAAAATTTAATATTTATTTCAAACAAATAATAAAGGCTTTTCTACTGTCATAAAAGGTGAATTTTAAACCAAAAGTACGAATTTTGAACAAAATAGTTGGATTTTCAAAAAAGATCATATTTACAACAAAAAACAGAGCAATTTTTAACCATACTGTTAAAAGAGAATAAACTTAACCAAAAAGTTGAAGTTTCAACTAAAAAAAAGATAAATTGTCAACAAAAAAGCTGAATTCTTAAACAGCAATAAATGGAATTTTCTTCCTACAAAGTTGAATTTCCAACAAAAAAGATTAATACTCAATGAAAACGAATTTTCAACCAAATTTTTGAATTTTGAAAAAATATTACAATTTTTAAAACAGAGTTATTTCAACCAAAAAAAATCGATTTTAAACACACTAGTTGAATTTGTTATCATATAGATGAATTTTCAACCAAGAAGATTACACTTCTAGAAAAAAGTAGAATATTTAACAAAAATCACGAATTTTCAAACCAATAAAAATATAACAAAAAAAAACAAATTTTCAAACAAAGAATTGAATGTTCCACAAAATAATTCAACTTATTTCAACAATCCAGTAAAATTTTCAACGAAATAGTTGAAAAATAATGTTTAACATTAACCGATCATTTTTAAACCAAAAATGGAAAACATTTATCGAAATTTTGAATTTTTAAGTTCAAACATGCATTTTCTGTAAAACAGTTGAATTTTTATCTTGAAAATACGAATTTTCAATAAAAAAAACTTCAGTTTTAACAAAACAATTGCATTTTTAACCAAGAAGAGGAAATTTTGATCAAGATTATGTTTCTATTAAAAAAGTTTAATTTAAAAAAAAAAACAGTTGAGTTTTTAACCAAATGACAAAATTTGTACCTAAACATATAAGAGTCAGGAAAAACTAACTAAAAAAATTGAAAAAGAAATAGACAAACGAGGAACATAAATTACTAACAAGAATAATATATCAGGTTTATCATTTTCCCGGACCATTAATATTCAACGACCAGAACTTTATTCCAATCTTGTAGAATTTTAAACAAACAATCTTTTATACAAGAAACAAAACAACTTAAAATGAAAATGTAAGAATTTTAAATTTATTACCCTAGACAGTTCTTTAAAGGTTGAAATTGCCTCTTTTAGAAATTTACTGAATTTTGCCACATTTTTTCCAAAATCCCTGACTTTTCCTGTTCAATAATATTCCCTGATTTTTCCCTGATTTCTTGGGCTTCCTCGTCCTGCGAACACCCTCATTGGTACGTAAATGTACACATTTATGGATTCCTTATATTGCATATTGATATTTGATAGTATTATCAATATTGTCATACCAGTGAGACTCGATCTATAAAAATAAGTCAAGTCTTTTTGTATTGTAAATTTAAAGCTTCAATTTCGGTATAATAAGATTTTTTTGGCATTGTTCGGTTATTTGTCGAGGAGTGCAAAGAAAAGGAGGATCAACAGCTGCTTTGATCACATAACTAGTGGAGTCAAGGTACTCGGTACTCAGGCCCAGTGTGGTCACTCGAAGACCGGAAGTGCCCTGGGGCCCTTGTAAACCTAAACCTGCACCACTCAAGTATCGAGATTCGAGTGTAACTTTTCCATTTCGTAGCATCCGTGGCGCTTCTTGACTTCCTTTCAGCAAAGGATCTTTCTCTTCGAAGAAAAAAAAAGATAAACATCTTCACTGCCTTTCAGTTTTAAAATGTCAAGTAAAAATTTTTGTCAAGTATATAAAAGAACCAACATAAATTCAATGTAAATTAATTCTTCTTTTGAAATTTGTCATAAATCATTCAAGAATAATTAGAATGTGTCTACCCAACGGATGATTTTTAATTTCCGGTCATTTCAAGATTTCCTCTCAGTGAGTTGTTAACTTTTCCCAGTCAATATAAAGGAGTTTAAAAGGCTTGAATAATTCCAAACGATTTCTAAAGATTTCAAGAGATCTCTAAAAATGTTAAGGATTTCAGAGATTTTTGATTTGGAAAAGGGGATTTTGTAAAATAATTTAGGACTTTAATGAAAAAACTGATGCTTTGAGAAACTTGACTTTAAAGTTTTCATTTGAGTATAACGCTATAACGTAATGGATAGTGATAATTGTATTTTTTAAAGTTAAACATATATGGTTTATGTGCCCTTTTTCCATAAATGACGTAAAATTGTTAAGTACTTCTATATATTGATTTTTAAAAATAAAGAACGTTAGTTATTGAATTCAAATATTGTCTGTTCAAATACAGCTAAAACAATACATGACAAAAACTAAAATATAATATGTAAGTTTTTCAGTTCAAACAAAATTTTCGTTGAGTCATTCAAGATAGTTACCATCATTCGATTTGTACCACTTTCAAATAATCAACATCGAAAAATTAGTTTAAAGCCTATTTTAATCATTTTTGTATAAATATGGTATTTTTAAAAGAAGTTAAACAATTTTTACTTGATGCTAACTACTGTAGATATTACAATAATAAAACTAACTTGATATTTTATTTATAAAAAGGGTGTCTGAGTCGATTTAAACAATCCATGGAAAAAAATCCCATAGGGCCCACAATAATAATGCGGAGTAGGAACATCAGATAATATTTGGTAATACGAAATAAAATTCTGATTTTGAAACGAAAATTTAGTACAATAAGTATGAATTATAATTCTTTGTGTAAACTCCCTGTTTCAAAGTGAAAATTATAATTCTTTATAACAATTGCCTCTTCCAAAGTTAAAATTATCATCCTTTACGGAACTTCCCTGTTCCAAGTAACAATATTACTCAACTCAGAAGAAAATTGACCTGAAATAAACAGACTGTTTTTTTGGGAATTAATTAAAATGTGGTTGAAACAATAAAATTTTGATTGATTCAGTAAAATATTTAATTGACCCAACCAAATACTCCATCTACCAAAAGATAAGTTAAAACAAAACAAAAGTTTAGTTGGGTCAACCAAAAACTTTGTCCTACACAGATCATACAATATCCATATTTTATCCAAAACCGAAAAATGTTGTTTATTTAAATTTAAACAAAACGAGTTTTCTAAATTTTTACTTACCCAAAAAGTTCCTCTTCCCAGTCAGAATTACATTTATTTACAACATTTTCTATTATTTAATTCAGGAATATATTAGTTTTAAATTCTGGTAATTTCTTATTTGCAAACCAAAGAATATTTAAATTCAAACAAATTCTTCTTTGTAACAAGGAAATAACCAAATCTGACGAATTTTAGCTTAGGACAAGGACTTTTTAAATTCTCTTCTCGTAAATCAAAATTGAAATTCGTTTCGATAATTCCCGCTCTATGTCAAAAAACCCTGCTCTAAGTGAAATTATAACTCTCTACGGGAATTCCCTGCCCCAAATCCAAAATGAGTACTTTCGAGAGCAAAATCCCGGTCACTGAATAAAATTCCCCATAATTTCCCGGCCAACAAAATTCCCGGTTATTTTCGGGGTTTCCCTATTTCGCTTTTATCAAAGCCCAGATCATGAGACTAAATAATTAAAAAGAAAAAAGAAGCTCCCTAACCAAACAAACGGATGCACCACACCTTGAAGAATTCACCTGGATCGATGGAAGGTGGATGTGCATCCTCTTCAAACTGCTTACATAATTGGTCTCGACAACCCTTCATTAATAACTGTGAACTGGCTCGAAGAAAGCAGAAGATAAACGAGGTGGATCCTTTTTTTTTTAGTTAAGGTGTATGAGGCTCCCTTGGGAGGTTCGCAGGTCATGTAATTTGATTTTCCGATCTGACTGAAGGTTATGCTACGTCACCATTTAAAAAAAAAGAGGGCCCGAAGGTAAGATAGACAAGGCCAAAGGTCACGAAGCACATGCTCCCTTTATCATCTAAAATCTTCAGGTATTTTTTTCTCACGACTTCGAGGTCTATCCTTTATAGTTTATTAGGAAATTTAAGAAATCAATCCATTAAATCCTTCAATCTGCTCTTCCAAACTTGAAGATTCATCTGACACGTTAATTATACCAAGGTGGCGCCAAACTTTATTTTCAAAACTCCTTGCCTTTTCCCAGACTAATTTTTTTTCTGGCCACCAACATTTATGGAAAAAATTCTAATCTTGTAAGATTTTCAATATATAGAATCTTTTATAAATGGAATAAAATCATTTTAAATTGATTAATTTTTTATTTACTTTTCTCTGGACTGTCACAGCCCATAATTTACTTGAAAAAGTGACTAATTTCTAACCCAAAAGTGATAAGACTTCAAAACAATTCAAAATAAATTCAAAAGAAATGAAAAAAATTTCTATGGAATTCATAAAAATGTATGGTGAATTAAAAAAAAAAATAAAAAATTATTTGGATTTAGTAAGCTTAATTTAGAAAAATTAAGAGGAATTTAAAATAATCCAAACTAATTTAATAATAATTCAGCGTAAGAGATTTTAAAAACACTTACAATCACTGAAATCCTCAAAAATCATATAAAATATCTATCTTAAATTAATTTCAAAATTTCCGAAATTCTAGAAAAAATGTTACAACCGCAAGCAATTTGTTTAAATCCCTACAATTATTAAAATCCTTGGAAATTCCTTGAAATTGTTTAAATGTCTTGAAAGTGGTTTGAAATCTTTTAAAGTACTACAACATATTACAAAAAGTTTAAAATCCCGTAAAATTATATAAATAAATTAAAAACTCCTTGGAATCTTTCAAATACCCTAAAATCCTTTGGAATGCCTTCAAATTATTGAAACAGATTTAAAATACTTTGAAATCTTTTGAAACTCCTTGAAACTTTGTAAAGCCCTTTAAATGCCTTGAAATATTTTAAAACATCCTAGAATATTACAAACCCTTTGAAATCCTATTTAATGACTTAAATATATTGAAAATTCTTTTGTATGCTTACAATTTTTAACCAACCCGAGCCTAAAATATTTTAAATCCTTTAAAATCTTTTGAAACAACTTGACATTTTTTGAAGCTCTTGAAGACTACATGCATTGTTTTTAAATACCTTAAAATATTTGAAATACTTTTAAATTACTTCAAATTATTGAATTTTGGTAAAAGTATCCTAAGATATTTCCAATCCTATACAATTGATTGATATCCCTTGAAACTTTTTAAAGCTCTTGAAAATGCCCTCGAATCTTTGAAAATAATTTCAAATATTTGAAATCCTTGCGAACATCTCAATTCTTTTTCATAAATTTTTCGATATCTATTAAATTGTGATAAAACTCCGTAAAATTACATGACATCTGATAAGATTTCCTGAAATCCTGGAAAATTTCTTATAAGAAAATTTATTGAAATAGTACCTTGAAATCCTTATAAATCTGATAAAATTCCTTTGGAATCTTTGAAAATATTATAAAAATGATAGATCCTATAAAATCATCCCATACCTTCCGAAATTCTAGTAAATTCTTTTAAACCCTAGGAAAATTGGACTATAAACTTCTTATATATTCCTCATACATTTTAAAAATATCCTAACAAAATTTAATCCCACGAAATTCCTTCAAATTATTATTGATTGACATCAGTTATTTTATCTTAGAAAAGTAATTAAAAAGTGATTTGAGAAAAAGGAGTAACTATGTAGCCGCCCAGATTATTCTTGACAGTTACTTAAAGTGCTTCTAACAGAAATTCCCTGACTTTTGCCACTTTTTTTAAACTTGCTGACTGTTTCCCAACCTCAATATCCTCTGAGTTTTTCCTGAGTTGCTGGTTCTCCGTGACCTGCGGCCAGCCTATTCTCCTGAATGTTCGCTTATTTATAAATTCCCATATCTAATCGAAAAATGGATTTCTTTTAAGCACAAATAACAATTCATAATGGAGCATAGTAAAACCCATAGTGTGTATTTAAATGTAAAGATATATTTAAGATCGAAAAGGAATCTACTTTCTTATGAATAATATATTGCATAGAAATAAAAGATTCACCATTCAAAATTTGATTTCTAAAACCACATCCTTTCCGGCTCATTAGAGACAATTACATATTCTCGTCGAGAATCGTTTTGTTATAAATTCATCACTTTGGATAGAAAATTCGTCCTTTTGGATTGAAAATTCATCTGTTAGTAGAAAATTAATCTATTTTGGTTGAAACTTAATTCTTATTATTTGATTATTCAATTGGAAGGATGTCAAAAGTCCTTTATCACGAGAGAAATCTGAAAACGAGAGAATCCATGGAAATGCTATTTATAAAGAGAGAGGATAACAAACCTATTAATTTAAAAAGGGATCTCTCAAGATACCACAAACTATGGGATAGAGTTATTAATTGAATAAATTATCTTCTTTCGCTTACATTTACAACATTCATTGCATATATTCTTTATGGAACAATAATTTACTCCACAATGATATGGAGTAAATTAGACTAAATTATTTTTTAACCAATGTCTATTAAAAATAATAAAAATATTAACATTCATCAGAAAGTAGATTTTATATCGATTTTTAGTTACTTTTTAAATAGAGACACTGAATTATGATTCGTTTCAATCTACAGAGTTTGCTTGTGAATCTTTTAAGAATTCTTTTAATTGAGGCCAAATAATGTTTAACTCAATTTCTTTAAAGAAATCTCTTTATTTAAATTTTTGTTTCGAGAATTTTCAAATATTATGAATCTCAGAAATGTATAAATTTTTTGATTTTTGCATCCCTTTAAAATTTAAATTTGAGCAAAGCCGAAGTGAATATAAGACGATGAGGAACGAACTTGGGAAGGAGAAAATTGTAACCTATGCTGCCAGAAATAGCATCCCTTCCCAGCTGACAGCAGACCTTCTGCATGCGTTCTTCGTTCTGGTCGCATGCACTGTTGGGTCGCACGGAACTTACACGCTTGCACCATGCACTTCCATCTTTAATGTACCATCAAGAAAACTTGAGTTTTTTGTTTAATCAAACTTCATTTGCTTGTTCTTTGATAGAAGAAAAGACAGAATTGTGGAGAAAAGTAGAATATTATGCGCGTCATATATTTTTCTATATACTTAAGCAAATTAACTATTCAAAATTCCTGTGCATTTTGTACTCTTACTTAATTTGTATGATTAATATTAATAAAATATTAAATGCTTGCAGACTATGTAAGTAAAATGAATAATTCCTCTTAAGAGTGAAATATAAGGTTCTAAATCGTATAACTATAAATCCAATGGTTCAATATTGTACAATTTAAAATGACAATGAAGACTTTATCATGTTTAACAAGTTTAATTAAAGTTTTTCAAAATTATATTATTTCCAAATAAAATATTACAAATTATAAGTTTTTAATAATTTATCTGCAATTCGTAAAGATCAAAGTTGCAAATAATTCCACATTGAAAAAATGTTAATGTTTAAAACGTTCTACATGTCAAGAAATAGTTTTTCCAGGTCACCTTTTTTTCTACATCAAATAATGAAATAACCGTTTGTTTATACATGTAAAAAAAGACATTTCATTATTTATTGGCCAACAAATTATAAAGAAAGCTGAAACATAAATAAAAGAATTATTGATTTTTACGAATATGAGTCGTTTTTGAGAAACTTTGGGAATATTTTTAAATCTTTGTGTTAAGTCTTTGAAATCTTTTGAAATGTTTAAAATCTTATAGAATCTTTCAGAATTTTAGTAAAACTTTTGAAATCCTGAAAATCTTCAAAATCCTTGTGAAATCCATTGAAATCTTTACGAAATCTTTTAAATATTTGAGAAAACTTTGTCAAATCGTTTCGCGTTCGTTTGAAATTATTGAAATACTTGAAAATCTGATAAATTCTCTGAAATACTTGAGAACACTTTTGAAATCGTTTAAAATATTTAAAATATTTAAAATCTGGTGTACTGCAGCCTTTACAAATCTTCGAAATCTTCTGATATCCTTCTGAATTCTTTGAAATATTTGCAAAATCTTCCTGAAATCTTTTGTATTCATTTGAAATCTTCGTGAAACCTTTTGACATCTTCTAAAGAAATTTCAAATCGTTTCAAATCTTAGAAATCTGGTTTACTATACCGTTTTGAAATCTTTAAAATCCTTGAAATCTTCATCTTTTTTAAATCATAGTTAGAAATCTTGATGAAATATTTTTAATCTGGTGTACACGCCTTTTAGAAATCCTTGAAATCTATATGAAATGTTCAAAATGTTGTGAAATTTTTAATATTTTTTTGCGAAAAATGCTAACAACATTTTTAATTCAGGTGTATAGATATTAACCTATTAACAATTTTGTTTTAAGAAAATATATATCTTTTTAAATCTCGAAAAATAATAAAATGTAACCAAAATATAGCAAATAAAAGTTGTAGATTACATTGAAACACACATTTTTTGTACCGACACTTTTTTTTTAATTAATAATTTTCCAGAGGTTTAGAGTCAAATAATATATTTAATATCTTTTCATTTTTTAATGTGTATGATTTTTATAAAAGGAAAATATATCCATGACATGAGTTATTTTTTGTCCAGGAGGCATGTGGGCCACACACGTCGAATCCCTTTCCACAGTTGAGGGGGAGGGGGCATATCCCACCCACCCTTTTGAATATGTGTTATATCATTTCTCCACCCTTTTCAATGTTTATTTTTTTAAATCAATAAATATTTTACAAAACTTAATAAATTATTTATTGAAAATTCTTCAAATTAAATTTTGTTATTTTTCATGAATAATGTTCCTATTAGGGTAAAAACGGAAATACAATCAATATGTGTTTTTGCCAGATCTACCATTTTTACATACAACATTTTAACACCAGATTAATATTTTTCAAAATGTTGGAAAAAATTTAATTTAAAACAAAAGTTAAAAATGTAAATAACTGATCTCTGTTCATTTGCGACAAAACTCTTTCTGGCATCGAGTTCGTTTGGCACTTTTAACTGGATGTGCAAAAGAAACCCCCCAGCCAAATATCAAGTCAATATTTATGGATGACTCATGTGTTAATAGTCATCAAGGTTTTGTTTTCAGAACAATTAATTTTTGGGTCACTCAGTCTTTATCGAGACAAATAAGGATTGGAAAGACAGATTATAAGGGCGCTTGGTTCACAAGAAGATATATGGAAGATAATTTTGGAGATAAATATATGTATATATGGAAAAGCCTACTTATCCGGCTTAAAATTAAGATGCCTAATAACTCTAGCGACTAAAATTATTAGAAAATTCAATTATTAACCTAGTCATTTCCAAACACATTTCCGCTGGTTCCGTTGGTTGTAACCTATTTTTCAAAACTTGTATGTAAGTATAATAATTAGAAAGATGTTTGGAAAATTTTTGCTTCCTTTTTGGCACAATTTGACTAAACTGTAGTATTATTATTTTGAAATTTTATTATTTTATTTATAATTATCTAGGTAAAAAAACTACGTTTTCCATGTGTTTAAAAATTATTGCTAATTGTGTTTATGTATTGAGTTTTCTATAAAAAATTACGTAAAGTCATGCTTTAGAAAAAAAGTCATTTTTGAAGTTATATTTTTTCTAATATCAACGAAAATATTAAATTTTTGTGGTTTAGTTAATCCTAATCTTATTTCAAATTTAAAAAAAATTATCATCCACATTTATTTTCTCATTCATTTTTAAGGAATTTTTCTCAGCGTTTCAAAAAATGGTAACTTCATCAAATTCCCCTTTTATATTATTGAACTATTAAAAAAATTTTTAATTTACAAACAAAATCGGCTTTTTTTAAATAAGCGAAATAACATTCGGTAAAATCGAAAACACCATTTGAAGATAAAACAAAAGTTTACTAGCGAGCTGAATTTTTTTCTGAATTAAGACAAAACAAGTATGATTAAAAAAAATTATTCAGTTCCGAGAAATAAAACGTGGAAATTTACAAACTCAAAGTTACAGGAACTTAAAATTAGAGCAGGCTCGTTTGCGGATCACAACAAAAAGTTCAATTTTCAGTTTAAACAAAAAATAATAATTTACTCCCGAAATATTGAGTTGCAAAATTTGGAGGAAATGACTTTGATTAGTAAAATGAACTAATGCCGAGTAAATCATTCAAGAATTAGGAGGTTCAAATGTTATGGGTGCAGGCTCAATAAGAATAAAAAAGTTTTCATCAAAAAAAAATTTAGTGTGACGGTATTGCACTGTAACAGACTGTATATAAAAAGAAAAAAGTTTTACGTTTCTTTATGAATAAACGATATTACATTTAAGAAATATCGTTTCTAATCGCAAGGCCAAAAGTAAAGTGAAAAAAAATTATAAACGTGGCTTTTTGAAGAAAATTATCATTTAAGATTTTAGGCTGGAACTTGACAACATGTAATTGATTTTTAAATAATTTTGTATGCAAAAAGTCCATTTAACATTACTTTTGCTTACATAATCTCAAAATTAAAAAACTGCGCCGTAGGAGTTGATTAACAAATTTAATACCTTAAAGCCATAAATAAGTCAAAAAATATTCTACTTTTTCAACAAATTTATCGCATCTGTCTAAGACCTAATAAAATAAAAAGACCCTCCTACTTTGGATTAAAAATAATACTCAGGATGACCCTTTCACTTTCAAAAGAGGATTAACTTCTAAATTTGAAAATCTAATGGAAGATACACGAGTTAGCAATTGTGGTACATGCACTTATAGGAAGAAATAGCCTGCGTGGGTATTCAGTAGTAAATCTGCGCGGTAGCGAATATGCAGCGATCTCGAGTGGGTGTCCTTTCGCTGGGGCGAGGAATGACTGAATTGAATGAGAACCCATGTCAATGAGTGAGTGAAGGAATATGAATGAGTGAGTGAGTGAGCATTCCCAACACATTGAAATGGGAGTAGTGGAAGTAGTTAAATAAGAAGCAGAGTAGGAGAAGGTAGAATGTAGATGGGAGTAAGAAGGGAAAAGTAGAAGGGAATAACAAAAAGGACAGGAGGGAGGGGGAAAAGAGACAGAGGGAGAGAGAGAGAGATAGAAAAGATGAAACTAGTCTGCGTGACAGCGAGAGAGATATCAGGACCACGCGAGATACATTCATTCATTCGCTCATTCATTCATTCATAAGTCACAGGGCTCAGACATTGCCGATTATCGACTCCTGAAACGTTTACATCAAGAAATCTTTGCAAAATTCAAATGATATTCATCAGTTCACAATTCACATCCATAGATTGGAGGAAATTATTCAAATCTTCAAGAATATCAGATTTCGACATTTAGATCGCGTCTCGCAAACTGAAAATTATATGAGAAGGTTAAATTATTTATATGAGGTATAGTATTATTAGCAGAATCACAGCGCTTAAGTGTAGTACAATTTTAGGTAAACGAGGGGATTAAAAGGGAATTTTATTTATTCTTAACATCTTTTTACAGTACTTTACTTTATAATGTCCTGCAATCCAATCGATAGAAGCCTTCAGCATTTTTAGTGATAAAAATGCAACAGAAGAAAAAATCAAGAAGATCAAAAATTAAAAACCAGATGAACAACAGAATTTAACAATGCTCATTTTTGCATTTTGAATGTATCTTTGTCAGTAAATAGATTTTGATTAATTATTGTTAGCATATTTTATTTTAATTTGAGAAGAGAAAACTGATTCCTAAATAAACATAGAGCAGTTCTTTGTACTGTTCTCAAAAGTTTGATTCTTTGTCAACTTTAAAAAACAAAAATTACTATTTGAAAAACCTACTTTTCTGCTTTTGTATCCAAGAACTAAAACGTTAAAATTTGTTTCTAATTTATTTTCAGATGTTCGACATATTTCTTAATAGCGACTAAAAAAATAAAAACAGAAATTTAAAATTTATTCTTCTCGGAAATAACAAAATTATGAAGGATCTACTATAATTTTGGTTAACAAATGTATTATTTGGTTGGAATTTATTTATTTTCATCTAAATTAAAAAATTTGGTTCAAAAGTCATACTTTTTTATTAAAAATTCAACTGTCAGGATGAAAATTTAACTTTTATGCTGAAAATTTGGTGTTTTCGCTTAAAAAGTAAATAATTTAGTTCAAATTTTTTTCTTTCAAGGCTGGAACATCTTTTTCCGTTGAAAAATCAACTATTTTCGTGATAGTTCGAGTTTCGATATTAAATTAAAAACTAAAGTATTCATCATTTTAGTTCCAACATCAAGTATAACATTTTTTTGATTGATAGTTTATCTTTTTTGGTTGAAAAATCATCTTTTTTCTGACAATTCAACTATTTAAATTAAAAATAAACTCTTTTGTTGCAATTTGTCTTTTTTTATTTTTTGGTAGAAAATTCAGCTTTTTAGTTGAAATTTCAAGTAATTAGTTAAAAATTCATTTGTTTTATTGAAAATTATCTATTTTGCTGATACTGCAATATTTTTACTTGGAATATTCGGAATTTGAAGTGTTTCAATTTGAATTCAATATGAATACCAAGTTAATTTTATTTAGAAGAATTTGTTCTCTTATTTTCGTGAAAAATCTCCTTTTTTCATTTGTTTTTCGAGCATTTTAGCCTTTGAAGCCTGATACCAATATAAGGATGTTTTTCATTTGCAATGTCATTTAAATCTACACAATCAGCAAATAAATCGTTTAGGGCAATTTAGAAATTGAAATCATCAAAACGAATCTCTTTCAAAGTATCTTTTTTCTAATGTCTTTAATTTCTGTTTATGATTCCTACTGAATGAAACAAAACCTTGTGAAAAAGAGGGTAAATTGGAGGAAAAGTCTCGATTTTACACGATTTTTTCAAATTTAAGGGGGAAAGAAGAAGGGGCAACAAGGAGAAAGAGGGTAAAGTAAAAAAATGTAAGAACTGTGATGCTTGCTATAGAGTGTTATAGTTTGATTAGAATTAAAATTTGTGATATTTAATAATTTAAGAGTAAAAGTATGATGACATTTGAGGTAGAATATTTTAAATTATCCAATTGTTTCGAGTGGGAGTTTGAGGGAGGGTAACGTAGTAAAATTACTGTGTGTAGGCTCTTATACAGTGTGTAACTAAATTCGCTCGTCGGGGCAAGTAGGGTCAAAACTTAACGGCAGTTGCTCCAATAAATTGACGACTGTCAATTAATTCATCATAAGTAGTATTAAACGGCTCGCACGTTATATATTTTTGCGAGGGAGGAATGAATCATTGTCAACATGTTTAGCTTTTAAATTTTCAGACTGTAAAATAATTTTCCCAGTACACTTTAATTAAACTCAATACAAAGTGTAATTTGAATTTTTATCCTTATATAATCCATTTTTAATTCTTTAAAACTTTTAGAGAAGTAGTATATTCTTCTGGATTGCAGAAAATAAAAGTTGCCATAAATTAGCTAAGAGGCATTCGCGATTCTTGAATATTTTCATATTTTAAAAACTGAGTTGTAATGACATATATCTCAGAAAGTAGCTACTAAGAGTTTACTGACCACAAGCCCTGTAAAAACACATCATTCGCATGGACACAAATATCGTTAAATATTAAGGATTTTGGAAAATA
>JAWWLR010000166.1:38340498-38371224 GCA_035041075.1 Acraspis erinacei | reverse complement strand
CCATGTTTGCAATTTTACCTTACGCTTGTATTGTAGAAGTCTTGCAGATATATTGTAGAATTCCAAACATTTTTAACCGTGTAGATGTCGCATGCAAAAAATCATAATTTTTTTTTAAAGTTGCGGCTATAAAACTGAATCCCGTTTTCAAACTCTAATTAATCTCCGTATGGCTAAGCCAGAGCAAACACCATTCAAAAATAAAGCTCTCAATTGAGGACTAAAGGCCCAAATTAGTCTTGAATTATCCCTAAATTAGTGGAGTTGGCACAACACCATATATTATAACAAAAAAAAAAGCAGAAGAAATATCGCACGACTTTCGGCCCAGGATGCTTCAGGAGCCTTAAATCAGGCTGAAATTGTGCAAGGGAAATTTAAAAATATATTTTGTTTGGTGGTTTAAATATATTTAAAAAATAACTATTTAAACAATTTTCTTAACGTCCAAATATCATATTCGGGGAGTCCTATCTGAACCTTAACCTACGTAGTAGGGTTATTTAAACAAAAATGATTTAAATACATGTTTTAAATTTCAATTACTATATTCTTGGAACCCTAAATTACCCCTAAATTATTATATTAGTTTCATTTTCTATATAGTCATTTTAGTACGTTTTAAAGCAATGTTCGTCCAGCTTAACGTTAAGCTAGCGCAAACATTATTAAATCAATTCAGGAATTGCAGAGCATTCAGATAATTCTTTAAATTCAGGGAATCTAGAGACTTCAGAATAATCCAGGAACTTAAGAAATTCTAACAATGTAAGAAATACAGGCAACCTAACTACTTTGGAGAAAGTTGAACTACCTTGTATGATTGAGAAAAGTATTAGAATAGTCCAAAATTTGACAACTCAGTTTTTTAACAGATCTCTACTGTTCGAGACCCCATGAATCCGAAATCAAGTTTTTAATATGCCGTCTGTCTGCCTGTCTGTACGTCCGGCCGCCCGTCCGGTCCTCCGTAAACACGATAACTTTTGAAAAAAAATAAACGAATCAAAACAATCTTTGGCACACTGTTTTTGGGCTCTGAAAGAAAGAGTACGAGTTCGTTAATCAGCCAATTTGGATAAACATTCAAAAAGTGAGCACATCTTGAAAATTTCTGAGACTATTTTTTCTGAAATAGCAAATTCTATATGCGGATATTTATAGTATTAAAAAAGACGAAAAATTGATCCTGGTGACTTTTTTCAATAAGAAGAAAATTCTCAGAGTTATAGGATTTTAGGAATTTCAAATATCAATTGAAAATCCAAAGGTTAAGATAAAAAACGAACGATATAAAAGAAAATCCAAGATTTGACAAACATTGATTTTTCATAGCCCTACGAGATTATCATAACATATTTTTATTTGGATTTTGTTGGAAAATCGAAAATTCAAATTTTCTTTGCACAAAAAATTATGAAAAGAAAAAATTCTATTTTTTAGTCAAACTATGCAAATAAGAAAAAAGAGGAATTATCAAAAATTGGGATCCCAAAAAAGATCTGCAATTTCGTTAAGGATCACTTCTTGACAGTACGCGTACTTTTTGTTTTATTTGTTAAAAACAAGATTGAAAATTTAAAAAAAAATAAAAAATTTGTGGAAAAACGACCAAAGCTACGAAAAAAAAGATTCAAAAAAATCTGTTTATAAATGTCTTTTGAAAATCGAGCGCGTAGCGCAAGTTTCACGATAACAATGTGTATCTCAAAGACTAGAGAGCTTTGCGAAACTTAATCTTTAACTATACCTAATGAAGTAGAAAATTCAAAATCTGAAGAGACATATAAACACTGCGATTTAAAATAGATCTTTTTCATAAAGTTATATTCAATCATTTAAAACGCAAAGACTTAATATCCGAGCGCGAAGCGCGAGGTAATCCATTATAGAGCTTGAAGCGTCAGATTCATCAGGCTTCTTCAATACAATATTAAATTATTTTATTTAAAATGTCACTATATTGTCAGTCATCACTTGGGTGGAAAATTCAACGGTCTTAACGAAAATTCATCCTTTTGGATTAAAAATTCATTTTTAATTGTATAAAACTCGTCTTTCTTGGTTTAAAGTGAACTTTTTTTTTGAAAATTTAACTTTCTGAAAAAATGTGTTACTTTAGCTTCACTGCGCGGAAAAATAGTCGCTTACTTCTGCAAATGACTTTACACACATGCAAATGAAATTTCATATGCATAAGAAAATCCAATGTATTAATAATATTATTACTTTAGTATGCAATGAATATAAAGTATAAAATAATTTTATTCATATTAATATAAACACTGATAAAAGATGTTTGGAATAAAAGAAATTTATTTAGTTGAATCTTATATCTCAGCATTACAAAAATATTCTTTCACAGTAGTAAATTTTATTTGTGTCAGACATCTCTTTTGCTGATACAAAGTAATTGATTCTTTCACTCAGAAGGTCTAGATTCCTTGCAATCAGATTAGACTTTTAAAGAAATATTGTTTAGATCAATGAGTTTGATTGTTCGAATTCATCAGGACTCAGTTCAATTCATTATTTTGTCCATACTTTAATCAAGTATTTTTGTTTATTTGAATTAAAGAAATAATGGTTTGATTTAAAAGAATACTAATTAAGTTACAAATATATTCATTCGAAACAAATATTTTATAAATTTATATTAACGGCGAATACACACGCGGGTTTCGATGCAAGAAATAATGTCTGTGATTCAATTATGTTATTGAATAATATATCTAGTGGAAGAACATTTATATAGTCAGCCAAGACTGTAGCCGAAAGTGACTTACTAGATTCAACAAATATAATTTTATCTAATAAAATAATTTCGTACTGCGTCTAAAAAGTTTCTACGTGATTAATAATGATAGATTGATATATTGATATGGATTGATTTGATTCATATTGAATGATTGATTTTTCTTGTCGAACAATATCTTCCCTCATATACATTGTACATTAAAGCTCTTTGGAAATAATTAAAGCAGGTTAAATTCTCTATAAAATTAAAGAAAAAAAAGTATTTTATACCGAGTCTGTCTCTATGTATCTGGCTGCCTATGAAAAAGATAAATTGTGCAAAAATTATTCTATGAGATTGGCCTTTGGTAAACTCTTTTAGTGTCCTAAGCTAAAGGTCAAGTTCGATAGGAAGCCATTTTCGATCAAAATTCAAAAAATGGGCAGAGTTTAAATATTTTTTAGACTACACATGAAAATGAACATTTTAAGCCAAATAATGCACGATATAAAAAAAAGTAAAGAGAAAAAAATATTGCTTTTCGAATGGCCTGCAAGATTACCATAAGAACATTTTGAATTTTGTTCAAAAATAACAAATTCAAAATTTAACAGCATGCCAAATAATGAAAAATCAAATTATATTTTCGGCCAAACTATGAAAAATACGGCAAAAGTTGTGTAAGCTAAAATTGTGCATTTGAAAAAGATCTAAAAATTTGTTATTAATTACTTTTTGATAGGATGCGTAGTTTTGGCTTTAATCAGGAAAAACATAATTAGTCAGCCATTTCGGATAAAAATTCTAAAATTGAACGAATATTGAAAATTTTTTGAGACCACATTTTTCATGATTCAAAAATTCTCTGTATACTTGTTCGTAGTACTTGAAAAGCCAAATGTTGATTTTTGATAGCCCTAGAAGATTATCATAACAACTTATTAAATTTGTTCGAAAAATTGAAAATACAAGTTTTGACCACACAAAAAATAATCGAAAATCAAAAATTGCATTTTGCGGTCAAACTATGCAAGATATGAAAAAAAGACTCCAACCTAGATGCTTTGAGAGGCTCTGTAAATCAATTATTAGGAGATGAAGCAATAGGGCACCACAATTGCGATGTAGAACACGATGCGGTAGACAATAAAATGAACAAAGTCTGGTTCACTGAGG
Organism: Acraspis erinacei; assembly: GCA_035041075.1. Lineage (NCBI taxonomy): Eukaryota > Metazoa > Arthropoda > Insecta > Hymenoptera > Cynipidae > Acraspis > Acraspis erinacei. The sequence continues at coordinate 38,367,311 of JAWWLR010000166.1, read as the reverse complement.
TTAGGTAAATAATTTAGAAGTTAAAAAACGGTAAGGCTGCTCAGTAGACCAGGGATAAACTCGAGTGCGAAGCACGAGATACGTGATGAGAATCTGTTCGTTAAAGCTGAAGGAGCTTTAACCAAAGAGAATTCGCAATCACCAAATTACTGGTGTCCATGCTTTGATCTTCAGTTTTGAAAAGTCTGTGCACAAAGATCGAGCGCGTAGCGCGAGGTAAATACAGTATTCAGCGCTAAGTGCGAGAACCAATATTCCTCGGCTATAAAAGGTAACTGTTTTGCAAAACATAGCTTTAAAACTTAACTTAAAAAATTTTAAGCTTAAAATTTAGCTTAAAAAATTTTAAGTTACACATTTTGTCAAAAAGTGTATCGAATCTTTCAACGCCTGCATTTTTAGATCTAATCCATCTTTTGGAGGTATTTCCTAAAAATTTAAAAAAAAGCGCTAAACGCGCACATAAAAACTGTAATTTTTACATCTGAGAATAGCTCAGGCTCAGGACTATAAACTTAAATAACCTTAAGGGTCACAGGCAAATTGCTTTACAGTTTACAGCATGTCTGCAGATGTGTTATTTTTACCTGATTTCAACAAGTTTAGTTGTAAAAAATGGTCCGAAATCCTAAATAATGATGAGCCTATTCCTCTCAAGTTAACTTTTAAACTTTTAAAGCATTTATTTCAAATTATTTTAAAACATTTGGAATGCAGATGCTTGGATCCCGAAGTATGCTTCTTAAAAATATTTAAATATTTAAATATGATAATATAAAAATGCCAGGCTTTTAAAACCTTGACTTTTATTTGAAGAATGTTAAATGCAATATATGAGACTTTGGATTCAAGCTAGATATGAGAAAAGAAATAACAGTTATAATAATTGGAATAACATCTTGATTTATGCGAGCAACTGCCAGAACACTATTATTGCTCTGTCTGATAGTAGAGAACTACTCTTCAATACAGGAAAAATAATGTAGGATTATGGCCCTCAAAATTCCTTAAATTTTTACTAATTTTTCCCTGACCAGTCTTTTATTAACCCCGAACATTAATATTCAAAGGCCAGAATTTCAATCTCGTAACATTTATAACAAAGAATCTTTTATGAACAATATACAAAAATAATATTTCAGATTAAAATTTAAAAAAATTTTAATTGATTTACTTATTTATTTATTTCAACTGAAAACTGGCTTTGGCCATAACTTATGAATTTCCAATAGCAAACGACGATGTTTCAACAAAAAAGTTGCACTTTTAACAAATTTTCGAATTTTTAATCAAATGCCACTCAGAGTTTTGTCAGTTTTGTTTCGAACCATGTAATAATCGTTTTTAAACAAACGAATTATTTAGATGCAAGAGTACGTAAAGTAATTCCACCAACAACAATGAACTTTCAACAAAATGATCGAATTTTTAATTTTAAAAAATTAAACTTCAACAAAAAACAGTTGCATTTTCAAACAAATAGTAACACTTTCAGGTCAAAAATGCGAATTTTCAATCCGAAAAAAATTCAATATTCAACAAAAAGATGTATTCACAGTGAGAAATGTATGTATGCAAGCAAAAAATTCAATATTCAACAAAAAGATGTATTCACAGCGAGAAATGTATGTATGCAAGCAAAAAAATGCAATTTCGAACAAAATTGATTAATTTAGTAACTAAAAAAAATGTTTTCAACCGGAAAGTTTAATTTCCTACCAAAAAAGACGAATATGCAACAAAAGACATCAATTTTGAAACAAATAATTAAATTTTCAAATAAAAAAGATCAACCAGTAAAAAAAATGTTCAACAGCAAAAAGTGATACTTCCAGAAAATAGTCCAATTTTAAACTAAAGTTTTGAAGTTTCTACTAAAATGATGCATTTTCAACCAAAAAGTTTCCTGTAAATCAGCTATATTTTAACCCGAAAATATAAGTCCTCAAACAAAACAGATTAGATTTCAAACAAACAGTTGCATGTTTATAAAAATAATGGGGGAAATTCAATACAAAAATATTAGTTTTCTATAAAAAAAGACGAATATTCACCTAGAAACAACAAATTTCAACCAAAAATAGGAAAGTTAGATTTTCAGTAAAAAAATAGAATAAAAAAAACTATCTTTAATGAAATAGTTCAATTTACAACCAAAAGAAACGAAAGTTCAACCAAAAAAATACATTTTCAATAAATTAGTTCAAATTTGATGAATTTTCAATTAAAAGAAGATGAATTAAAAAAATAGTTAAAATTTCCACGAAAATGTTGATTTTTTTAACCAATATGATTCAACAAAAAATGAGTTTCATTAACAAAATTGTGCAACTATTATCCAATTTTGTTCGTATTTGAAGTTTAGTAAAACTAATCATTTTTATACCAAAAAGACGTACTTTTAATCAAGAAAGCTATTTAGTTAAATACTCAACAACAAAATATAAATTTTTAACAATAGTTCATTCTCTACCAAAATAGTTAAGTTTTTTATCGAAGGGACAAATTTTCAACAACAAAAAACTGTTGAATTTTCAACCAAAATGTAAAACTTTTTAACCAAACTACAAGGCAAATAAATCACTAACAAGAATATTATGTCAAGAAACTAATAAAATTCCCCGACTTTTTCCTGATTTTCAGGTTTTCCCTGACCTACGGCCACCCAGAACTTAGGTAGTTTTTAGAAAATAAATCCAGATTTGACAATTAACTGTATTATACAATTAATTATAAGCTCGCAGCACACCAGAAATGAAACGAAATAAACAAGTTTTCCTTATACGAAAAAATTCTAAATATATATCCTTTTTAAAAGGATTTCTGAATCATATTTGAAACACTGTTCCTCTTTCAAACAGATTGTAGAATTTCGTTTGAACATCAAGGAGGAAGTTTAAACTTTATCCACTCTTTGAGGAGCCTGGGCGTCTATTGTTTTAGGTTCGAGAGCAAAGTAATATCCAACAGAGGAGCCCACATGCGGGCAGCCCTTGTTTCTGCCCCTATAGTTTCTTGGGCCCACATAAATAAGGAATGAAATCTCAACGTATTGGCGCCCAGATCTTCTCGATTTTTCATGCCAATTTGGAACTATCATTACAACCTGATTCTTTTCTCACCGAGATCATTCCCCACAAAATAAGGCTATAAATAAAACAACTTAAAATCTCGTTAGCCAACGGAATTTGAAGCAACGAACTGGGAGGCCACTGGAACGAGAAATAATTTGGTTTAATTTTCAATAAAAACTGCTTACTCTTACCCATTTTTTAATGAATTCCTTTTTTCCCTATTTTAAGGGAAATTCTTATTTCTTTTTTCGTTTTTTCGCTTAAATGCTAATTCAATTAATAGAATCAAATAAGAAAATCCCCTTATTTTTGGTTTAAAATTCAACAATTTTATATTCAAAATTATATAAACAATTTCAACAAAATTTCATTATTTGGTTAAAAATTGTATATGGTAAAATTTGAATGTCTCCTAAATACTATTTTGTTAAAAATTCATCTCTTTTGTTTTAAACTTCTACAACTTCATTGTAAATGCACTCATCTTGTTGAGTTTAAAAGTAAATTGTTTTCTAAAAATTCGACTTTTTAGTTTCAAAACTTAATTCCTGTCGAAAACTAATTTTTTTTTTTTTTAGTTAAAAATTACGTTTTTTGTTGTAAATTCACCTTCTCAAGTCGATAACGCGACTGTCTTCTAAGAAATTCGACTTTTTTGTTGGAAAATGTTACCATTCGGTTAAAAATTCGTCTTTTTAATTTGAACATTCAACTATCTGGTTAAAAAAAGCAAATATTTTGTTGAAAATTCGTCTCTTTTAATTGAAAGTTTGACTATTTGGTTATAAATGCAACTTTTTGGTGAAGAATAAATATTTTTTGTGAAACTTTATCTTTATGGGTCCAGAAGTAAAATGTTTATACTTGTTGATGGATAAATATTAAACTTTTTTGTTAGAAATTCGTCTTTAAGATGAAAATTCGTCTCTTTTGATTGAAAATACTATACATTTTGATATTAAATCTTACGAAATTAAAGCACTTCATATTAAATTCAATATTTTACCTACATATTAATTTTATTTAAAGGAATTTATTACACTACTTTTATGTCAAATTACCCTATTTATACTGTTTTGAGAGCACTTTAGCCTGTAATGGATTTATTTAACAAAAACTGTTTTAATTTGTGTGACAGAGAAAAAGTTTTAAAACCCGGGAATTTTTTTAAAGTCTCCATGATATAACTTGTTCATAATTACACGATTTAATTAAAAGTGGTTGTATACACATTTCTTACATTCTCATCAGAGAAGGTATTAGATTTGTGTAAAATTTGACCCCCTCAGTTTTTGTCAAACGTCCACGTTCCGAGACCCCTTGAATCTGGAAAACAGGTTTTTATTACTGTGTCCGTATGCCACTTTTCTTTAATTCAAAAATTCTCTTTACGGATGTTCATAGCACGATATGAAAAAAGTCAAGAAAAGAAAATTTTTGCTTTTTGACTGCCCTAGAAGAACAACTTTTTGAATTTGATTGAAAAAAAAAAATTCAAATTTTGACAGCATCAAAAAATAATAGCAAGTCAAAAATTACATTTTTTCATTCAACAAAAGAGAATTGAGAATCGCCAAATTACCATTGTTTTGTGCTTTGACATTTAGTTTTAAAAAGTCTGAGCACAAGTGTGGGAAATATACAAAGTCCGAGCGCGTAGCGCGAGATAAATATATTATCGACCTTTTTAAGCTTTAATTTTGAGAGTAGAAAATTCAGAAGACTTCAATTTTGGCTGGCTTACTTTGCAATTTACTTTTGATTACTTTAAATGAAAATATATTCAGGCTTTAGCACTTTGAACTTTTTCAATTTTAATGACAACTACAAAAAAAGTGCCTACATGACAACTAGAAAACTAAAGACACCTTAATCAGCAAGAAAAATTAATTCATGAACTTTCTTTCTACGGAAATTCAAACAAGTCACCTTGTTACGACACTCCTTATAGTTTACACACTCAAGTGACGCAACTCACTGACTGGTAAAAAAGTAATTGAAGTGTATAATAACCAATAACTATGAGAAGTAATAAAGAGCCTATCTCAGGAGATTTTTTTTAACAAACAGCACAACTCAATAAGACCAGACAGATATCTTTCATCTCGATCGACAATTAGGACACCAAGTTGTAAACTCAACTCCAACAAAGACCATCGAAAAAAAGCAAATAGAAATAGAGCGAATAGTTTATGATCAGTAGTTGAGCTTTTTTGCCCCTCCGACTTTCCTCTACACGCACAAAAGATCAAAGTGCACCGTTTCGGTTGCATTCGCCAAATTCGAGCGAGAGAACAGAGAACATCTCCTTGAAGAATTATTACAAGCATCGGGACCTGCTGTCCTACTACAGATTTCGTCTCCCTTTCACCTATCTTCCTTCTTTTCTTTTCTCAGTCTCATAGTCCTTCGTCAGCGTTTAGTCAGAATACCACAGGGACGCATTCATCACACAAAACTAAGGAACAAGTGGTCATTTAAAGGGAAAACTATTTACATTGCAAAGTAAATATTTCCTCTAGAAGAAAACTAAACTCCGAGCTAAACTCAGAAGAAGATATTACAAAAATGCTGAATCACATGAAAAACTATTTCAAAATATTAATTAAAATATTTTAAATTTTAAACCAGAACGGCTGAATTCAAGAAAAAAGGCGAATTTCGAACAATTTATATAGTAAAATTTTCAGTTTAAAACAACTTTCAGCCATATACATGACTTTACAACCAAGAAGGAAACAAATTTCGAACAAATTGTTGAATTTTCAAGCCAAAAAGCGAGTTTTCTGTAAAACAGTTACGTTTTATAATTGACAATATGAATTTTCAACCAAAATTCAATTTCAATGGAAACAATTAATTTTTAATGAATTAGTTCCAACCAAGTAGTTGAATTTTCAAACAATAAAATATGAATTAGAATGGCAATTTTCGATAAAAAAATGGTTGATCTATCGTAAAAGATGAAATTTTATCCAAAAGAAGAATTTTCTATCCAATAAGACGATTAGAAAAAAACAGTTGAATTTTCGAGCAAAAAATATAGTAGAATTCTCAACCCACAAAAATTAATTTTTTTAAAAACAATTCAAGCTGTGCGCCACAAAGGGACATAACCACTAAAATATCAATAAAAATAGTTAAATTTTCAATGAAATAGATAAATCTTCAATTAAAAAATTCAAATTGAGCAAAGTACTTAAATTTAAAAATAATAAAATAAAAATGAATTCTTAACGAAAATATGATATTTGATATTTCAACCAAGAAAGTTTTTTTCAGTCTGGACAAAATTGACAAAATTGTTGAAATTTCAAGTGAAAAAGGAATTTCCTGCAAAACAGTTGCAATTTTAAATTGAAAATATGAATTTAAAAAAAAAAGTTAATTTTCAACCAAAAGAGATCAATTTTCGACTAACATGATGAATCTTTAAACAAAAAATTAAATTTTTAAGAAATTATTTACAGCCAAGTAGTTGACTTTTTATCAAAAAATATGAAATTTCTACCACAAGGGATGTATTTTCAAACCAAAAAGACAATTTTTCAACCAAATAGATGCAATTTCTGCCAAAAAAGATGAATTTTCACCTAAAATGACGAATTTTCCTAAAAAAACATGGATTTTTAAGAAAGTAATCGAACTTTCGTCCGTGATGAATTTTGAATGAAATAAAGATGAACTATCAACAACAAAATAATTGTTAATATTTCACCCAAAAACGATTCTAATTTCTAATCAAAGCCCGTAGAGTACGCCAAAGTCGATGAATTTCTTTTTAAATAATAGTTGAATGTGGAACCAAAAATGATGAAATTTTAAGCCAATAATGTAACTTACAAGCAATAGAGCCGTATTTTCAACAAATATATTTAAATTTTCAGCGATAATTTCCATTTTGAAGCAAAAAGAAAATTATTCAGAACGCAGTCGAAATTTTGAGCAAAAAGTTCATTTTCAAGAAAGATACATTTTCTATCAAAAAGTTGAAGTTTTTATTCAAAAGGATAAATTGTCTATACAAAAAGACCTTTGTTCAAGAAAACAGTTGAATTTTCAATAAAAAATATGATGTTTTAACAAAATAGTTGAATTTTCAGCAAATAATAAAATGTTCAACCAAACAGTAGGATTTCTAATAAAAAAGATACATTCTGAACCAAAAAGGCGAATGCTAAAAAACAGTAGAATTTTGGACAGAAAAATCTGACTTTTCAACAAAGAAGTTGAATTTGTAACAAAATAATTAAATTTTAAATCGAACAGTATAGTTTTCAAATAAGAATAAATAACTGCCAACCAAAAGAGATAAATATAAAGAGATTTTCTATCCAAAAAGTTCAATCTTCGACAAAAATCTTGAATCTTTAACAAAATAACGACATTTTCAACCAAATATGTTATAGTAGAATTTTTAACCGAAAGAAATTAATTAAAAACCAAAGATATAATACATAGCAGACTCCTCAATTAAAAAGCATTAACTTTCAAACAAAAATAGTTGGATTTTCTTATCGCGTTCTATTAATTCAGTTTAAATTTAGGGGGGGGGGGCGTGAAGAAGTAAAATATTGATGAAAATAGGGGAAAAATGAGGAATTATTAAAAAAAAAGAAAATAGGGGGAAGTTCACGATATAATTAATATTTTTGTTTACAGAAAGGTAAGACTCATTTCATTTTTCAATTTTATTAAATTATACTGTTCTCTCTCTTAGTTGAACTTATTTAAGTTTTTTTCTTAGATTTACTCACTGTTTATTGTATTGCCGATATCCCTATTCGATAATTATCGTATTTTGTTATTAATTTAAAGAATAATTAGACATTTATATACTTTTATGATCTTATTCTATCTTTGGTGCAAAAACTAAGATCTAGGAACCATTGAGTTTAAATAAAATGCCATTGATCTAAAATCAAGGGTTCCGAGATCTTAGTTCTTGCGCAAAAGTTAGAATAAGAGCAAGGAGCAGTTCCGTGAATTAATTTTATAAAATTTCTCGCCGTGCGGCTTAAATTATTTAATGTTTCGATGCATTGCACAAGGTTCAACGAAATATACTTTAAAAACAAAATCTATTTATATATAAACATAAACCAATAAATATCAAATCTATTTTCGAGAATGAAAATTCTAGAATCTAGAATTTCCTTTTCTCGATCCAAAAAAAGTCTCCTATTGCGACAAAGGTGGATTACTGAAAAGAAGAGTGGAATCTTCAAATTGGCGAGAATGTGTTCTTTTTTGTTGAAGCATTTGAAAGGTGGTAGATTGAATTTTCTGGGAGTAGAGCACCAGAGGCAGAGCCCATGTCCCAGAGGCCTTTCTGAGTAAAACCGGCTTGATGATTTCGCTTTTAGAGTTTAGTTTAGACTTTAGATTTAGGCTTTAGGGTCCAATCCGCCCCTGGCTCTCTTTTAGACTTCCCCTGGGTCCCCCCTAACCCAATGGCTCTTTCTTGAGTCCTCAGTCGTTCGACTTTGCTACACAGCCAACTCTATCCAGAGCAAGCCCCGCGGCGCGACGTTGCCATGCCAGGCAGTGTTCGAGATCCAAGAAACTGTACAAAAACCACCAGGCCCACCAACACGAAGATCGTGTTCCTCCTCCACCACGTCTCTCGGTCTGATCCTTTTTTTCTAATTGCAAGACGCTCCACGCCTTGCCTTGCACTTTGTAAAACGTGACGTTACGTCGAGTCCGACCGACTGGAAACCCTACTTCTCAGAACAGTCGTTCGGGCTTAATAAATTCGATACTACCAGCAATATATGTCCACTTTAAAAGCAACTCGAGTTAGCGCCCCGTCCAACTAATGGCATAAGCGATTCAGGGTTAAATAATATTCTGGAACAACTACGCGACTCGATAAATAAATCGCTGAGTAGGACGAACTCCCTCCCGAGTGCACTCACTTCTCATTGTTCATCTACGATTTAAACCTCAATCATTCCAAACATCGAAATAACCAGAACCGAATTTTGGCCCCAGGCCTCCTTTTTTCCAGTCGCTGTGCCAACAATAAAAACTTGCCGCCCTAGGCCTAGGACCCAGGGCAGCTCGAGCATTTTTAGCCACTGAAGAAATTACGTTTACGACACTGGAAACAACATTCAAAGATGAGGAGGAGTAGAATAAAGATGTCAGACTTCAAAGACCAAAATTCTCTCAGAACAGGACATATTGGGCGATTTTTCACGAAAATTGAGACAAAGATTATTTTCAATAAAATTAATATTTAGGCACTAAAATCGATAAATTTTCCAATCACAAGCGAATTTTTATTTAAAAAAACTGAATGTCCATGTTAAAGGGTTTGAAAATAGTTGACTTTTTAATCAAATAATCGAAAAGAAAATTACCAATCAGTTCATTTTCAACCAAAAAAGATGACTATTTAAAAAATATGACTTTTCTATAATAAAAGAGGAATTTTCCATCCAAATAGATGAATTTTCGAGCAAAAAAAGATTATTTTTCAACAAAATAGTTCAATTTTGAATTAAATAGCTGAATTTTCAAGCCAAAAAGTCAAACGTTTTATAAGACATTGGAATTTTCAAAAACAAGGTTAATGTTTAACCAAAAAGAATGGCCTTTTTGTCATAAAAGATGAATTTGCAATCTAAAAGGACTAAGTTTCCAAGCAAAAAGATGAATGTTAAAAAAAGTTGAATTTTCGATTTAAAAATATAAAAAATTCATATACAAACAGTTGCATTTTAAACCAAATAGTGGAATTTTCAAGCCAAAAAGACGAAACTCAATTGTTAACAAATAATTTCAATTTCAACTAAGAAATATAAATATTTTAACAAAAAAGATGACTTTTTTATCATAAAATATTAATTTTCCACCCACACAGATGAATTTTCTACCAACGCATATTAATTTTCAACAAAAAAGTTTTAGTTTTAACCGAAGGGGATGATTACGGCAGACAAAAAGACAAATTTTGAATTAGGGAAGAAAATAAATGCAACCAAATTGTTGAATTTTCAAGCCATACATGCGAATTTTCTAAAATAATAATTACATTTTTAATCAAAAGAAATAAATTATGAACCAAAAATATAATAGTAGACTTTTTAATAAAAGACCTTTAACTTTCAACCAAAAAGATAACTTTGCTACCAAAACATTCATTTTTAATCCAAAAGAACCAATTTTCTACCCAAAAAGACGAATTAAAAATTTGAATTCTCAAGCCAAAAAGTCTAATTGCTTAGATGACAATTAAACTTTTAACAAATAAGTTTATTTTCAAACAAGAAAGATGAATATTTAATAAAGCAACAAAAAGAGCAATTTTGTATAATAAAATACGAATTTCGAATTTAAACAGATGACTTTTCTACCAAAACAGATTAATTTTCAACAAAACAATTGCATTTTTAACCAAAGGAGATGATTTCCGCAGCCAAACTAAAAAAATTTATTTAAGAAAGAAAAAAGTAGTATTTCCTAAAAAATTTATTACATTTTTAAACAAAAGAAATAAGTTCAGAACCAAAAATATAATACTAAATTTTTTAATTAAAAACATTTAAGTTTCATCCAAAAATATGACTTTGCTCCCAAACGGTGATTTTTTTATTCAAAAAGACAAACTTTTAACAAAACAATTGAATTTTATACGAAAAAGATTACTTTCTAACAAAATAGTTGAATTTTCAGTTTAAAATAATTAGCTTTTAACCAAAAAGATCAATTCTCAACCAAAAATATATGTATATTTAACCCAAAAGAATTAAAATTAAAAACAAAAAAGTCGAATTTACTTATCTGGCTTTAATAATTAATTTCCGATTTAAACAACGACACGAGAAAAGGGAAATTTTTTTGAAAACAGGGGAAAAGAAGGCATTCTTTCAAAAGAGGAAAAGATGGGAAAGCGTTTGACGTCTGGGATGTTGACAAGCTGTCACGAGCTGAAAAAATATTATTGTTAAAATGATTTATAAAACTAAGAAAAATATTTTCATACTTAATCTTAACTAATTGTGGAAAAAACTGAAGGAGAATTTCAGAAAAAAGTTTCTTAGATTTTTTTATTTAACAATAGCTATTTAGAGTTTTATGTTTTTACTTGCTCTTTAGGTAAAAGTTGCAATTCTCTTTTAATCCTAATGTTGTAGGGCCCATTTCATTCCTTTACAATTTATATACACACTTTTATTTTGAGTAAAATGAGGTTATTGAATTTTTAGGTTAGAGCATTGTCAAATAAAAATATATCAGAGAGATTTGTAGGAAATGGTTTCAAGAAATAAAATCAGGACCATGGGAATATTTTCCTCGATTTTATAAATCATTGTGAACAATATTCATCTTTTAACTAATAGTTAACATCCTTAATAGGTATTATTGGTTCAAAAACTATCATTTTAATTTCAAAAATAGAAAAATTTATAAATAAATGTAGACATTATGCAACAATTATAAATAAATTTAATAGGAAATATGTATTAATTTGAGGCATTCATATTGGTATACGTTGAAAACTTCTACTTGGAAGAGTTAAAATAAAAAAATATAATTTAAAACCTGGACGTGATAAATTTCATAATATTTATTCAAATTGGCACTAGGAACCGCTGTGATATTTTTTTCCTTACATATTTAACTCCAATTTCATTAAAACACAACATCAGAGATAACCAAATTTGAAAACACTTGTATGATGCAAGTCTAATCTCCATAGAAGAATTTCATCAACAACAGAAAATTCGTTAAGAAACGAAGTTTTTAAATTAAGAGAGAGATTCTAAGAAATGTGTAAATCATCTGAAGATCATCAAACTGAAGTTAAAACCCACTCCATTTCACCGAATTCGAAATGTCTTTTCCTATTTCAAACCGGTTTTTGAGCTTATGCCGCTTAGGGGAACATCAGACTCTCTATTTCAATGTACAAAAAAGCATATCTAAATTCTAAAACTCCAAATATTGAATCAGCACAGTGGAATATTTCGACTAAGATTTCAACATCATGCACTTGACCAATTTACTCGAAAAATACGAGATGAATTTAAATTGGCCTGCTTGTCTCGACCATCCATCATATTCATCTCCCACAAACTAAAGTATTTTTTCACACGCTTCTAAAACATTACCATGCATGCAATTTTTTCTTTCTGCAAACCGTAAAAGTCTTAAAAATATCTGTATACAAAAATTGTTTTTGAATAACTAAAATATGACAAAAAAAATACCCGATAAATTAGTTGCAGCTTGCTGAGGATTTAATTATCTTTTTATCTAATAAAGCTTGGTCTTTAAAACAAAGCCGAGTGCCAACAAAGATCGCAGAACAGTAAAGAAGCAACAATTCTCGGGAAGAGAATGACTCACTTAAAACTGCTATTAATTATGATATTCCGATCCCCGCAGCCTCCGTGAAAACAAAAATAAATACAAGCTCGACGTGCGTGGGTGTTGCGCGTTTTGTCACAAGTTAAGTTTCGCAAGAAAATTACCTTTCGTTGCCCGTGGAGGCGATTGCAAAATTGAAAAATCCGCCAACTCCCGCGCAGGAGTTTGCACGTTACCAAGTCGGAGGCTGTCTGGACCGACTAGGTTATGTATTCTATTGTATTGTGTGGATATACAAGAAGTTCTAAAATACCTGTAGCTTCGCGCGAAGCGTCACGAGGCGCCGATTGTTGTTCCAAGTTCACCAGAAAACAAAACACAAGCAACACAAACAACACAACAAACAAATATCACGTGGAGATCGAGAGAGTGTCAACGCACATCGGCAGCACTACGCGGTGCACCCGTTCACAATACAGATTACAAATTAAATATTATGGCAGTCCGACGTTCATGAATGAAACGGAGAACGGGTCTTGCCTCCCCCGAGATTCCACAAACTGACCAATTGCCCTAGAGTTCCGACCCTATCTTAGCGGATTGGACACTTCAACTGTTTTCTTCTCCTGGAGCCGATCTCTCGAGCGTGGGTGGGGGGTGCTCGTGATTGGTCGGACCTTTTTTCCTGTTTACACATGCACGACAAGATGACAACCTGACGACAAAAGATTCAAATATTGAGCGGGAAAATTTGTAATATTAAAAAATGCTATTAGGTATCCTCAAAAAATAGGTGTCTCATGAAAATCTTGAAATCATTGTTTTCGCTTTTCCAAGATGATACCAATTTGTCTGCATAATAAAACTGACGAAAATTAAGATTGACTAATTAAACATTTTTTAGGAAATAAATAATAATAATAATAGTTTTAATAAAATTAATTTTCAACAAAACAGTTAAATTTTGAACCAAGGAGACGAATTTTCAACAAATAAGATTAAATGCGAAAGATGCAATATTCAATTAAAAAATTATTTTGAAATAAAAAAAAAATAATTTTCAACCTAACAAATGAATATTCAACCAGAAAGAGCCAAACATGGAATAGTTAAATTTTAGTCAAAAAATAAATTTTAAAAAAACTTATTTTCATACCAAAGAAATTAATTTTTAGCCAAGAGGAATAATTGTCGACCCAGAAAGACAAAGTTTCAACAAAACACATATATTTTCAACCATATAGTTGAATTTTCAACTGAAGAATATGAATGTTCAACCAAACATGGAATATTTAAACTTTCAGTTAAAAAAGTAATAATATACAAAAAAGGTCGTCCAACATTCGTACAAAAAACTAGTCCCGAATTTTGGAAGACTAGTCCATCCCCTTGACCAACTGTCCCAATTTTTCAGGACGACAAGATACAGCCTGTTTATTTTGAAAAATTATTATCAAGAAGATATTTTTAAATAATTTTAAACATTTTTAATGATTTTCTAAACATTCGGAGATGAATTTAGAAGATTTTAAAGAAATGTTTTTAAAATTTTTTAAGATTAACATTTTTTTTAATTTGAATGAGTTCAAGAGATATCCACAAGTTTTGAAAAGATACAAAAATAATTTTAAACTTAAAAATATTTCGACAAATTTACAACAAAAGGTATATTTCTTAAGATTTCTGGGACAATTTTTAATGATTTTTTATTTTACAACATTTATTTTGAGTGGATATCAAAAAAGATTTTCAAAATTGTTGAAAAAGAATCCAGAAGATTTTAGGAAAATTTAAGGAATCATTCGAGCATGCTTAAGAAAAGATATGTAGGAATTTTAGATACCTTCCAGAGAAGGTAATTTAATTTTTTCAAAAAAACTAGGAAAAATATTAAATTGACAAAATTCGCCAATTAAACCGGCCTAGAGTTTTATTTTTTTTTTCAATCTTATTGAAAATCTTATTTCGATATTTCAAATCTTTAGAAGGTTTTCAAAAGTTAACAAATAATTAAAAAGTTGAAAAGATTTTATAACATTTAAAAAATTTCATAATGTAGGTTTTTTAAGATTTTGAAATACATTTTTGAAGCTTTTTGAGAATTTTGAAAAGTTTGTAAAATAATAAAATTTGTTCGTAAAATTTCAGGGAAAAGGTAAATCGATCTTTTATTTCAAAAAAGATATTGAAATCAAATATTTAAAAAGATTTTAAAAAATCTTAAATGATTTCCTCAATTTTCGGAAATGAAGGTACACAGAAGATTTTCAAGAAAATGTTTTCAATTTCTGTAAAATCAGAAATTTTTTTTTAAAATTTGAATAAGTTTAAGATATTTCGAAATTTTGAAAAGATAAATAATTGTTTTAAGCGTAAAAAGATTTCAGCCCTAAGATTTCTGAGAAAATTCAAAATGATTTTCTATTGTAAAAAATTTATTTTAAGAGAATATTTAAAAAGATTTCAAAACATCCCAAGAGATTTCCGAAATTGTAAAAAAATGGGTAAAAATTGAATTTATTAGTTAAAAATGCAACTGCTTGTTTCGCAAAAAATTTGAATCAGGAACATTTTTTACTATGTAATATCATATTGAATATATATAATGGATATAATTGTCTTTGACTTAAAATAAAAATATATTTTTGTTTAAATAATAAATATTACATTTTTGTTGAGAATTCGTATTTTTTTGTTGCAAATTCAACTACTTTGTTAAAATTTAACATTTTTGGTTCCCGATACAACTATTTTATTAAAAATTTGTCTTTTTTTTTGTTCGAAATTCAACTTTTGAACCAAAAGATGAACTCAGTTCTTTTTTTAATTCACGTTTTTGGTTGAAAATGTAACTATTTCATTTAAAATTCATATATTTTTTTAAAGATGACACGATGAAGTGTCAAATCTAGATTGGCAACACTGCAACATTTAAACATACGACTAAGTCCGTTGAGAAACATATAATCAATTAATTAATTGTATTTCGAATAACTTGAGTGACATTAATCATTTCTTAATATATGAAAAACTATTATTAATTTTGACATACAAAATTTAGTTTATTTAAACTTTTCCACAACTGTCCATAAGTCCTGTCGATTCTCGTAGTCTCTGTCGGCCATATTGATTCGCAGCAGCTGATTTCTGGGACTTTAGTACCGAACAAAAAGTAAGGATTTTTCAAAGAAAACTATAAAACTGATAATTAGTTCATGTAAAAAAATAACCCATCTTCTAGGATTTTTTCTTATTTATATTAAAAGTTCAAAGTATTTCTTTTCTAATTAAAATTATCTTAAAAGTTATCTTTAACCTCGCATAACCTACAATCCTGCTCACGTTATTACATAATAGAAAATGTAAAAATTCATTTATTATATCAAAAATTCACTATTATTTATTAATTGCTAAGTTTTTATTTACTTCTTCGATTATAAAAAAAAACTTTGAGTGCTATATTATCAATTTTTAACACTTAGAACTGACAATAATCCTCGAGAACTGTCATTTTATGGTATCGTGAACATTTTAATTTTTTAGTTTAAAAATGCTGTCACGAAGGATTACGGTTTTTGTTCCAAAAATCATCAAGAGGAACATCGGAATTACTGCCCCTGCTTTGCAAAAGGCTACCGATCCTATTCAGCAATTGTTTGTTGACAAAATCCGGGAATACAAGTCAAAGAGCTCGTAAGTTTTCTTACATTTAAATTGTTGTTTAATAGTTTGGTACAAATCGCCGGATTTTTTTGGTACAAATAGAGCTGGCCAAGGGGCTATTTGTACCGAGATTTCGGTACAAATGTATAAATTATATAATTTTGAGTTAGAACTGCGGATTTCTGTAAAGATTTATCATTTTTATTTTATAGTCACTTTAGAACATGAAATTTCGTTGAAAATTATAATTTTGAGTTCGAAACAGGCAATTTGAGTAAAGTATTATAATTTTGGGTTTGGGACAGGAAATATTAGTAAAAAAATTAATTTTGACAATCGGGACAGGAAATTCCCGTAAAGAATTACAATTTTTACTTTGCGACTTGAATTTTCGCATAAAATTATCATTTTGGATTCGAACTGCGACTTTCTGTAAATATTTATAATTTCAATTGGAGAGTTAATTTAATGTTGACAATTGGAACTCCCGTAAAGAATTATAATGTTGACTTTTAAATAGGGAATTTTGTAAAGAGATATATTGTTATTTTAGTTTCATTTTAGAAGTGGAATTTTCGTTAGAATTATAATTTTTACCTATAAATTAATATAACTTATATAACTTGTATAACTTTTATAATTTTGAATTTGGTATAGGGAATTTCAGTAAATTAGTTTTGGAAATCGGGACAGGAAATTGCAGTAATTGGGAAATGAACGTGAATTTATTTTTTGACCGGGAATTTCACAAACTTTTCGAGAAAAAAAAATATTTTCAGGTTTGATTTTAACAGTTTAAAAACAAATTAGGTAAATTATTATATATATTTCAATTACGATATCATTCAATTTACAATGCGTAATTCGAAAATATTTTATTTTAAAAAATCTTCCATTTTAGATCGAACATTTTGGATAAAAAACATTGTTGGTTGATAAACGGTGAATATAAATTATAATTATTTTCAAAATTGAACTGTATTTTAAGTTTTAAAAAATTAATAATAATTTATTTTACAAACGCATTCAGAATCAGTTCAAAATTTAAGAAGATAAGGATTTTAACGTTCAAAATGCAACCTTTTAAATTGAAAAGTCTTAGTAGTTAAACAAATGTGAACGCACGATTGAAACTTTATAATTTATTTTCAATATTAAAGTAACTTTAATATAATATATTCGTTATTATTATAATCAAATTGATTAAATTTTAAATATTTTTTTAGTCTATAGTTTGAAATTTTTTAATTGTTCTATTCGAAAACTTTTTAATTTATAAGCAAAATTGTTGAATTTTTGTTTATTAATAAATATTGAAAACCTATTATTCATAGAAAAAGATCAAGTAAGTTGAGCAGATATTCAGAAGTTCTGTAAAGAGGGCCTAATTTAATAAAAAATAAATTTTTTATTAAATTACGAACAAAAAATTTAGACGCATTTTAAGAATTGAAAATGATTTATTTTTTATTTTGGGAAATTAATTTTAAGAGAATAATCAAATAGATCTTCAAAATTGTCAAAAATGAATCTGAAAGATTTTAGCACAACATTTGTCATTTTGCAGGATTTTAAAACAAATTTAGGAAAAATTCAAATATTTTTTTTTAATGTTAGAGGTTTTGGAAAAACTTCAAAAATAATTTAAAATTTGAAGAAATGTAAAATAACATGTAGATTTTTTTAAATTCTAAAATAAAATGTTGTATCTTTTGAAGGATTTTAAAACTATTTGAAATAAAAATAATTTAATTTGTAATTTAGAAAGTTTTAAGTGTAAAAAAATTATATTTTGAATTTTAGGTTCATTTTAGAATAGAAAATTTTCATTAAGAATTATAATTTTTACTTTAGGATACCCAGTTTCATAAAGAATTATAATTTGACTTGAAACCTGGATTTTTTTATATCGAGCGGGCATTTTGTAACCGAATTTTAATTAAATTTACAAAAAGAGAATTAAAAATTACTATTCCAACTCAGAATTCGTCACAATTTGAAACTTCCCTCTTCCAAATTTTGGAAAAAGGGAATTGCTATATTTTTAAATTAAATTAGAACATTTTAAAAATAATTATGGTTCTGATATGGAATAGGAATTTTGAAAATGATTTTAATTGTCACTTGGTAGAAGGAATTTTCTAAAAGAATTATAATTCTGATTCGGGACCGGGAATAAATGAATAAATAAAATATTATTTTATTTAATCTCGGTAAAGAATTATAATTTTGATTTTGGAATAGGGAATTTTCTAACTTAGAGAAATAAAAAATGCATCTTTCAATTCAGAAATATACTTCTTTTACAAAATTCTTTGTTCCAAATCAGAATTTAAATTCTTGCGACTAAAATTTAGCTGATGTTCCAACTCGGAATTATAATTCTTTTCCCAAATTCCCTGTTCCAAATCAGAATTCTCTTAAAATTAAAAAAAAAATCTTTTGAAATCATTGAAACATTTTGAGCAAAAGTAAATATTTCTTTTAAAAATGTAGGGGCGGTAAATTGGTCGATCCAACGCCAGAAATCGAGCGTGAAAGGAAACAAGAGTTGGAAAAGATCACCAAACAATTTGGTGGAGATGCCGGAACCGATATGACCAAGTTCCCTCAGTTCAAATTTACAGGTAGATGACAAATTTTAACCCTCAACACCGAACCAGATTTTCCTCATTTTTCCAGATCCTGAAATAGACCCACAAATTCTTGAAATAGGTCCTCAAAATCCTGAAATTGACACTCCAGACTGACCTCTTCATATCCCCGACAAGTCAAAATCTCCAGACCCTCCAAAAATGATTAAATATTTTCTTTGATTTTGACAATCTCGTTTCTCTTTTCTTGCAGATCCAAACGTGGAACTTGATGCCGTAGCCAAGTGAAATCATGAATAAATTATTGTTATGTTGTAGAATAAAAGGAATGTAAGATGAATCCAGAAAAATTATTGTTTTACGGCCTACGTGTACAGATCTTTTTCCATTACTTATTTTGAAAATCGAGCAATATGCGATCTAGCGAATTTTCGTATAATTAATAAAAATGTATTATTACACAAAAATTACACAAAAAATGATCTCATACTTGTTCAAAGTCTTTCTGAAAGATCAAGGAGATCATTTAAAAAAATTAATGATAAACGTTTATTTTTAAAGTAACCACCCTTTAGAAAAATTGTTGACTAACAAAAAAAGAAAAGAATTTTTGAACATAAAGCATATTGTAGAATTGACAGTTAAATTTTAGTTTAAAAAAGGGTTTTTTCCGTCGAAAAAGGATTTGATTTAATATTAAAAAATTTTTATGTCATATGTGGATATCTCGGAAATATTGAGCGAAAGCGCCCTATAATAGTAGCGCATTTAGAAATTTTTAAAGTCATTTTACGATTAACATTTTCTTGTTAACTAGCTTTAATTTTTTTTTCAAAATTTCAGCATTTTCTACTGGCAAAAATACATCAGAAAAAAATTTAAGAAGATTAATCATTGAAAAGTAGATAATGACGGAATTTAATTTTTAAATGTATTTTTATCATTAGATAAATTTAGATTCCTTATTCTCATAATTTTTTTCTAATATATTTCTTTTATTAGAGAATCCTGATTTGTTTAAAGTATTTCTCTAAGTAAGCAAAAAGAATTAATTAGAAAACCACAGAAATTTGTTTCTACTCTATTTTTATCAGTTGAAGTTTCTCCCATTTTCAACAACTTTTAATTTGAACTAAAATGGTAATACATAAAATTTGTTTAAAAACTTATTCAAGAAAATAGCCAAATTATGAATTTAACAATTTCCAGATTGTGATTGTTTCATTTTGAAAGTCTTAAGTCATTAAAAAAAATGTAAAGGAGCGATTGAAACTTTATAAACAATTTTCAACTTAAAAATAACTTAATAATAATATATTCGCAATTAAAGACTTATTAAATTAAAAAATATTGTTTGAGTCTACATTATTCAATTTTAACCCATTTAAAATGAAAATTTATTAATTAAGAAAAAGGATAATTATTGAATATTTAGCAATATTTGACTGTAAATTAAGGACGAGTAAATTAAATCCAAATATTTAAAATTAAACAATATACATTTTAATTGTTTGATATTAAAATTCTTTGAATTATTAACATTTTGAAAAGCTTTTACAACTTTAACGTTACAATTTTTATTATTCTATTTAAAAAAAATTTGATTTGTAAGTGAAATTGTTGTTTTTTTATGTATAAATAATCATTAAACACTTATTATTTGTAGAAAAAATTGGAGTAATTTTAAGAGATATTTCGAAGTGTTGGAAAGATTCAAAATTAATTTAAAACTTAAAATGATATCAAGTAATTTAAACGAAGTGTGTGAAATTTTTTTTAGAACTTCTAAATATATTTTTAAATAAATAGAATTTTTAGAAAATCCTGCAAATTAAAAAAAATCCTTAGAATCTGACAGGGTCTTTTTGGACCATTTTGGAAATCTTTTTAAATACTCTGTTAAACTAATTGCTCAAAATGAAAAATCCTTTTCAGTTTTCTTAGGAATTTCAAAAAAATGTTTTTATTAGTTTAAAGCCTTTCATCATTCTTAAAAAGCTTCTAATTTTTTTTTTGAAATTTGCAAAAATGTGCATTTTGTTTTAAATTATGTTGTGGGTATCTGCACCGAAACTTCGGTACGAATAGCCGAATTTTGTCGGCAAACACACACTTTGTTTAAATTATTTGAAAACATTTCAAGTTCTAAGTTAATTTTGAATCTTTTTCAAACTTCTAAATGTCTCTTAAAATTAATCTTAATTTTTTCTAAAAATAATATGTGTTCAGTTGTCATTTATAAATACAAATTTTAGGGAAATTTGTTTAAATTTACAGGATTTTCTAAAAGTTGTAAGACAAATTCAATTAATTTTAAAAGTTATTTAGAAGTTCTGAAAAAGTTAAAAAAATAAGTTTTAATCTGAAAAAATTTGAAACAACTTCTAGATTTCTCAAGATTTTGAAATAAAATGTTATAACTTTTCAAGGATGCTTACATTGTTTAAAATGAAAATAATTTAAGTTCCTTTAAGTTACAAAAATTAAAATTCTAAAATTTTTATCTTTTCCAGTCTAAAATAACTTAATAATATAATTTTGAACATTTTTAAAGTTCATTGATTGATTCTTTAATTTAGAGGATTGAAAATGTTAAAATTGATTTATATTTTTGGAATTTAATCTAAATCTTTTGTTGTTTATTTTTTATTACTTGTACTTTTACTGCTTAGAATAGAGTTCGATTTTTAAAATTTTATTGACCGGGAAAAATGTTTGCTTACCAGGTAAAAACCTGGAAATTAACAGGAATTTTTTTTCTCGATTAAAACGGTTACCCTGAAAGAAATAATTTACTAGATTGGCCTTTGGTGCACTGTTTTAGTGTCGCAAACTGAAGGTCCAGTTACGTCACAAAGTTAGAGCTTTTCAAAAATGTTTGAGACCATTTTTTCAAAAATTTTAAATTTTATGTAAGCTTTTTCATAGTACTCAAGAAGCCGAATAATTTATCATTACAAACGAAAATGAACATTTTGAGCAAAACAAAGCACGATATAAAAAAAAACAAAGAGCACAAAAACGTTTCTTTTTCAAATTCCTACACGATTATCATAACAATTTTTTGATTTTTCATGAAAAATCGAAAATTAAAATTTTGATCTTAAAAAAACAATCATGAAAAATAAAAAATTCCACTTTTCAGTCAAACTATGCCAGATACGAAAAAATATGAATCTAAAAAATTATACACCCAAAAAAGATCTGCAAATTTTGTATGGATCACTTTTTTATAGGATGCGTAGTTTTTATTTTATTCGTACAAAAACACATTAAAAATGAAAAAAATTAAATTCTTGGACAAACGACACAATCTATGGGAAAAATAACTAGACAAGCTACAAACTTGTTGTTAATTATTTTTTGACTAAACGCGTAGTTTTGATTTTAGTCATAACAAATTCAATTCAATTTTTGGACAAACGACCCAATTCAAAAAATGAAAAGACAAAAGTTGCTCATCCACAAAAGAGCCACAAAATTTGTATTTAAATTAAATTTTCGTTTTAATAAAAAAAATAAAAAATTTAATTTTTTGAAAAGTGAGACAAGGTACGAAAAAAATTAAGGAACAAAAGTTAAGTTTATTCAGCCAAAAAAGATTCAAAAAAATTCTTTAATAATAATTTTTAAGTAGAATATGTTCGTTAAAGCCGAAGGAGCTTTAACAGAAGAGAATTCACAATCACCAAATTAAAGTTTTCGATGCTTTAACCTTTAATTTAAAAATGTATGTTTCCAAATGTGAGAAAAATGCAAAGTGCGTAGCCCGAGGTAAATACATTATTGACAGCGAAGCGCGAGAACCAACATTCGCTCGAGCGGTCTTTTTGGCCGAAAAATCTACAATCTAGTCGACTCTTTTTCTGAAAAATCCTTTTTGATT
This sequence comes from Acraspis erinacei, assembly GCA_035041075.1. Taxonomy (NCBI): domain Eukaryota; kingdom Metazoa; phylum Arthropoda; class Insecta; order Hymenoptera; family Cynipidae; genus Acraspis; species Acraspis erinacei. The sequence continues at coordinate 38,344,773 of JAWWLR010000166.1, read as the reverse complement.
AAAAATGCGACTATTGCGATAAAAATTCTTGTTTTTAGTTTGAAAATTTATCTCTTTTGGTACAATTTTCTATTTTTGTTTGTTAAAAATGCAACTTTTTTGAAAAATTGTTTTTTTTGGTGTACAATTAATATTTTTTGTTAAAAATGAAACTTTTTGGTTGAAAATTAATCTGTTTTGATTTTGATTCAACTCTTTTATTGAAATTTCGCCTTTTCTGCATTAATTCAACTGTTTTTAATTAAAGCAGTTTTTAAGCCTTAATATCAACTATTACGTTTTTTGTTAAGAATTCATCCTTTTTAATTGGATTCCATTCAATTCAATTACTTGGCCATAAGCTGAACTGCATAATTAGTTAAAAATCCATTTGTTTGAGGATTCATAATTTTAGATGAAAATCCATCTGCTTGGCTAGGAGTAGGTTTTTTTGAACGAATTCAGCAGTTTTTTTATATAAAATTAAAATTTGTTGTATGAAATACCAACGGTTACATTTTTTATTCAACACGATATTTTTTGTTTTAAAAATTTATTATATGGCTAAAAAGTAATCCTTTTGGGTTAAAAATTCAACTATTTGGTTTAAAATTAAATTTTTTTTAGCAATTATTTTTTGTCTTGGTTTAAAAATGTATCTCTGGGTATAATTTTGATAGATTTGTTTAAAAACTCAACAGTTGTGTTGAAAATTGAACTATGTATTTTTATAAAAAATGGTTTTTTTGGTATAAATTAAATTTTTTGTGGTTGAAAATGCGACTATTTTGCTCGTGTATTCAACTTTTTTTATGGCAAATTCGTCTGTTTTGGATAAATTCTACTTTTTTTTAATTAAAAAATATTTAAATATCAACTATTAACTTTCTCATTATTTCCCTGCTATATATTTATTCCTCACTCCCATTACCATTCGTCCCATTGGTCCTCCCTTTGTATTCTTCCTATTTGCATTTTGAACTTGCCATTTGTAACCTCTTGGCAAATACCCCCTTACTCTTTCCCATACCTTTTCATCTAGCCACGTCTCCATTATTATAACTACATCCCATTGTGTTAAATTTCTCATAAACTCCCTATTCTTTCTCTCCAATCCTGCTATATTCCAGTAACATATCCTCCATTCTTGCCTACATTAGTTTTTTGTCTCTTTTAGCCTCTCATTGTTTCTCATTTTCCTATCTCCCGTTCCTTCTTCTCCTTGTTTCCCTGCACCTCATTTCTGACTAAATCTTCTCTTTCTTCATCCCAATCCCTCCATATTCCGTCTATCTGTATTCTCCCATATTTAAGCCATGTTTTTCTTCCCTTTTTTCTTTCCTCTTCCGCTATTTTCCTTACCCATCTTCTCCCCTCTTCGCAGACCCTTTCCTACACCCCACACTTCCTCTATCTCTACCTTAGCATCAATCCTTTTAATATTTCTTCTACTCCTTCCTGCATCTCCTTCCCCTCTAATCTTATACCCTTTATCACAATATTTTTCTTTCCTTCTTCCCTCTCTTTCTTTTCTATTAATTGCTCTATTTTTCTCAGTCTTTCCTTCTCCGTATTCCCACTTGCTCCCCCATCTAGATCTCTGTTCGAGCTTTCTATCCTCCTTATCCTATCTTGCATCTCCTCTACCTTTTTATCATTATCTACCTGATTCTCTAGTTTTTTCTCCAATGTCTGCATCTTCTTTTCTAGTTGTTCCCTAACTTCTTCCCATTTTTTTATATCCTTCCTGAGATCTGCCATTTCCCGCCTAATTTCTTTCCTTAACTCCTCTCCCCGTTTCTCCTGCTTTTCTTCATAAATCGCCATTACTTCCAACACAATCCCTCAAACAATCTCTCATATCCACGCCCTTTTATACACCTCCACAATCCACTCTCCACAAATTTTACCACAATTATCAGAAAAACTCAGCATCAACAACTCCTACTACTTTATTAATAATATAATACATATATAAGCTCATTAGATATGGCCATGGGGTTAAGAATATCATATTTTTGTTATTTTTTAAGATTGAGTATGATCATTATTATAAAATGATTTGCAATTTAAAGTTTCTCTCTTAGAAATAAACTTTTACAATTAAATTTCCTCTATTGGTGAGTCGCGTTTTACAAAACTCTATAAAATTCAAAAGAAGAAACTGAAACAACAGTCGGCAACCAATCTCGTGTTAAACAACAATGAGTGCAAGATTTTCAATAATTTCGTTACCTATAATTTTTTATATAGGATTAAACTTATTCTTTTATATAGGATAAGTGTAAATTAAAATTTTTTGAATTCTTGGCATCAGTGAAAAAATTAATTTCATGAACTAACTGGAACGATTATTTTTCATTGTTTTCATTATGGTGTGTAATTATGTAAATAGAAAGACGAGTAAATCTCATGGTATCTTAAATGTTAAACAAATTTTGTATAAGGTTATTTTTTATCTAATCGCATCAGACACATTAGAGGTGTACATCAAACTTTTATTTGCAGAAGTAATAAATCGGCAAGATTGTGTTTAGTGAAATATGATTTTAGAAGAGTCTAATTATGTTCTTCAGATCTTGTAGATGATATTGATAACATTTTATTTCAAAACACGCAATCTTAGCAAATTATGACTTTCGTATATAAAATTTCCACGAACTCTACAAAATATAAAAAATTACAAGAAAAATAATTATATGAGAATGTGTATTACTTTAACTAACTTATTTTTAAATTAACTTAAAAAATGTACGATATGATTCCTAATCATTCTTTGTTTTTATGCATTCTCCTGTTTTGGAAAAATTAAAATTTTCCCAAAGTTATAAGTCTATCGAATATTAGGGTGGCGAGAAAAAATGCGAATCTGATCTTAAAATCTTTATAATTTTCGATCTAATTTGGAAATTTCATTTGTGCTTTCATGAGAAAGATATGCCCTGTCGAATTTTGTTTTTATATGGACTCGAAATTGTGAAAAAATATTGCAGATAACAGAGGAAGTGTCGTTTCCCACTAAATTCGACTTTATCTTCCCGGCTGAGTAGTAGAAACATTTAAAGTTGATTTCGTAAAAAAACGTTCTTATTTTATACTATATTTCTGTTGAATTTCTGCTCATATAACGAAGCCCTTCCCGTACGTTTATTGCTGGCAAAATCTGTTTTTTTTTCACGAGAATTTCTTTTCGCAAAATTTTATTATTTAGTTTTCTCAAAGTTTTTAAAATGAGCAAACTTTTTTGTGAGCGCTTTGTCAAATCAATCTTTTTTGTGAGAAAAGTTCAAAACATAAAAGATTAACTCGTTATTCGAGTAAAAAATTAAGCATTTTCAATATTTTGCAAAAGCCTAAATATCTCAATTAGATCAAATTTTATAATGGTTTAAAAAACACTTATATTTATAACATAAAAATAAAACTAAAATTTCAAATACTCATAACCCCCATATTTTGGAGGAAAATGATGGTTGTTTTCTGGAATTTTGATTTTAAAATCTAAATTATATTATTATTTATTCGGAATCTAACATTACCAATTATGCACTATTTTTATTAACTGAAAATAATTTTAATCGGTATTAATGGCATTTTTCGGCTTGGCACTTATATCAATCAATAGTTTATAGTTAATAGTTTATAGTTTTCCCCAGTATTTTGTTGAATATTTCTCTGTTTCTAAACAAAAGTTCAATTTTAGAAACAAAATTATCATGGCTATCAAAAATAGTTGGTCCTCATAAAATTGAAACGATGTCTTTCTTAATCCCTGGTTTTGGAGAAGATTGGGCCAAATGGAATTCCTGTTATTTATTGAAATAATATGAAAACATTAAAGTAATTTTTGTATTCGGATTAAATATATCATTACATAAATAAAAGAACACGATTATGATAAAATAAGTAGATAGCAAATAATCATAGAACCCGAGTTATATATAATAAGATAATGCTTTGATTTAAAATTTATTTTGCGTCTAATACCAGGGTATCGTAAATTTTATTGATTGTGTCGATTTGCCTGGTACCTCTTAGAAATCGACAGTATAAATAGCTGTGATTTTTTAAACAATTTCACAGTTACTTTTAAGAACTAAACACTTCGATGCCCAAAATGAATACGGTTACCGAAACGCTGCTTTTTACAGTCGCGGCTTTGCTGCTTAATTCTGTTAGTGAGTAGAATCATATATAATATAATTTCAAATAATTTGAATTTTGAATTTTTCATATTGTATATATGGGGCTATCAAATAACTACGTCACTCTATTGTGAATAATCTTTCCATCCCT
>JAWWLR010000166.1:38291185-38318534 GCA_035041075.1 Acraspis erinacei | reverse complement strand
CATGAATTTTTAACGAAATATATAATTTTTCAATAAAAGAAGACAAATATTCAAGCAAATAGTTGAACTTTCAATTTTAAAAATTAATTTTTACTGAAAAATATCAATTGTAAACCACAACTGAAACAATTAAGTTTTCAGTAAAAAAAAACATGTTCAACTAAAAAAGATAATTTTTCACCAAGAATTGAATAATTAAATTTTTAGCCAAAAAATGATTGTTCGACCAAAGCGGTAATTTTCTACCACACTTATGGAATATTCGACTGGTATAATAGTTACTTTTACAGTCTAAAAAAAGTATATATTAACTAAAAAAGGAACAAATTTTCAATTTTTCAACCAAACAAATTAATTTTTAATCCAATTTTTTTAAATCTTTCAAACTTTATGAAAATTTTGAACACTTCCTGAACTCTATGAAATCTTTGTCAAATTGTTTAAAATCATTGAAATAATTTGAGATTTATGAAATTCTTTAAAATATTTAAAAATCTTCGAAATCATTTAAAATAATTAAAATCTTCAAAATATCTGTGATATCTTCTATATCGTTGAAAAATCTTGAAAATATTTGTAAAATTTTTTACAGAGTTTCAAAATCTTGAAAATCTATGGAAATCTTCGTACAATTGTTTATAATCTTCGTAGAAACAACAAAATACGTGAATTTTAAAGAAATACATAATTTTTCAATTGAAGAAGACAAATACATCACTAAATAGTTGAATATTTAACCAAAAAAGGTAATTTTTACTAAAAAAAATAAATTGTCAACCAAAACTGAAATAATTAAGTTTTCCGTTAAAAAAGCAATGTTCAACTAAAAAAGTTAATTTTTAAATCAACATTTTTTAATTAAATTTTTATTCAAAAAAGGATTGTTCAACCAAAGACGTAATTTTTTACTACACTTATGGAATATTCGACTGGAAGAATAGTAACATTTCCAGTCTAAAAAAATGTCCAGCCCAAAAAAGAAAAAAACATTTTCCACACAATAGTTAAATTTTCGGCAAAAAATTCCTTTTCAGGTCATTTTTCAACCAAAAAAATTAACTTTTAATTAAAATAATGAAACTTTAAAAACCAAAAATAATTGTTAGCAAAAGATTTCAACTTTCAACCTAGTAGTAATATTTCCAACCTACAAGATGAATTTACAACTAAAATTATAAATATATAACTGGAATACTTGAATTTTAAAAACGAAAAGAAGAATTTTTATACAAAGAGATGAACTTAAAAAAATCATTTTTTAAAATAATCGATTTTTTAACAAAATACGTGAATTTTCACCTAAAAACAAAATACAAATACAAATAATGTAACTAATGAAACTGACGAATTTCCAAGTAAAAATATGAATCTATAACTGAAATAGGTGATTTTTATACCTGCAAAAAAGATACATTTTTAATTATAAGGATTAATTTTCTATAAAAAAGATAAATTTTTCACAAAGTACATACATTTTCAAACAAAGAATTTAATTTTTAAATAAAAAATATCAATTAAAAAAAATCGTTGAATTTTCTTTCAAAAAAGATAAACATTTAACCAGGAATGGAATAGTTGAATTTTCCGTTAAAAATATAATTTTTAAAAACGGTTTTTTCAGCCAAATAGTTTACTTTGAGGCACAAATAGTTGAATTTTTAGCAAAAACAAAAAAGACATTCGCAACGAACAATGTAATAAAATTTTATATTGTTATTCAGAAAAACTCTGAAAAATACTTTTTTTTAATTTGGAAGAGGGAACTTTTAAATTGTGACTAATTCTGACTTGGAACAGGAATTTTTTAAACTCCTTTCTTCTAAATCCGAATAATTTAAAAAAAAGCAGAAAGAAATCAGAAGCAAGCGAATGATGATAAATCCAATTTTTGAAAAAATTGCGAAAATTATTGTCTCTGTATGTTTGAAATATCATCACTTCGATTATCAAACTTATGTAAGAAAAAAATCTCACAGAGCAAAAAATTTCAAAAATTTTTTTCTTACAACGTAAAAAAACAAAACATTCTTTCTCTTATAAAGTACTAACTAATGTCAAAAAATAAGTTCTCTTGAACAATAATAAATGATAATTTATTTACAGTAAAATGAGATAATCTGAAAAAATCTAAGATCTATAAAGCATAAATAAGTAAATAAATCCGTAGCCTAATAAACACACTTATATGCCCCGCAAATTTAGATAAAGTAGAAATCACTTTTCTAAATTGGTTTCCCGGTCAAGTCGCCACCCTGAATTATTATGCGATAAATTATAAATTAATAAGTCGAGAAATTGATCGATCTTAAACCCTGGTTGTGTGAGCTTCATGAAATCTTCGAAATCTATGTAAATCTTTGTGAAAACTTTGAAACCAATTTAAGTCGTTTAAAAACTTTGAAATTTTCTAGAATTTATTGAAATCTTTGAAATAATTGAGATCTCTGAAACCTTTCTGAACTTCATGAAATCGTGGAAAATCATTGAAACCATTTGAGATGTATAGAATTTTTTTAAATATGTTCAAACCTTCGAAATCTTTGTGAAATATTTGAAATCTGTGTGAAGTTTTTAAAACCCTTGTAAAATCTAAAAAAAAAATCCTTAAAATCTGTGGAAACTCTAAAAAAATATTTTAAATCGTTGTGAAATTATTGAAATCTTTTGAAGCCGCTTAAAATCTTTTAAATAATTTTAGATATTTGAAACCATTTGATATATATGAAATTTTTAAAAATATTTTAAAATCTTTAAAATATTTATTAAATCTTTTAGAGCTTTGAAAAATCTTGGAAAACTTTGTAAAATTGTTTGAAATCTTTCAAATCTGTTGTGAAACTTTTGAAATCTTTTTGAAATCTTTATTGCATTTTTCTAAAATCTTTTATACTACTTTGAAATATTCGAAATCATTAGAGATCTTTAAAATTTTCTAAATATTTGTGAGAAAATTTTGTTAAATCTTTGAAATCATTTGAGATATTTGAACCCTTTCAGAACTCTTTGAAATTTTTGAAATCGTTTTGAAATTTGTTAACCTTTGTAAAATCTAAAAAAAATTCGAGATCTTTGTGAAATCTAAAAAAACTTTGAAATCTTTGTCATCCTTCTAAAATATTAAAAATCACTTGAGATAATTGAAGTCTTCAAAATATTTGTGAAATCTCTTATAGATTTGCAAAATCTTGCAAATGTATGGGAATCTTTGTAAAACTGTTTAAAATTTTTTTAAATCTTTTGTGAATATTTTGAAATCGTTATTAAATCTTTTGAAACAGTTGAGAAAAATCTTTTATAAAGCTTTGAAATCTTCGAAATCATTAGAGATCTTTACAAAATTCCAAATACTTGTAAAATCTTTTGATTACTGAACTCTTTGCAACCTTTAAAATCTTTCTGAATTCATTGACATTTTTTTAAGTCCTTTAAAACCTTCGAAATTATATGTGATCCTTGAAATCATTTAGATTTTTTTAAATCTTTGAACCTTTCTGACAATTTTTAATACTTTCTGAACTCTATGGCATCTTTGTCAAATGGTTTAAAATCATTTAAATAAGTCGAGATCTATGAAATAATTAAAATCTTTAAAATATTTGTGAAATCTTTTATATCGTTGCACAATCTTGAAAATCTATGGAAATCTTCGTAAAATGTTTGAGAAATCTTTGAAATCATCTAAATATTCGTTCAATATTTTGAAATCTTTTAAAATCTTAGAAACTTTCAAAATCTGTTGAAATCTTAAAAAAAAATTTTGATATCTTTGAAATAATTGAAATCTATAAAATCTTTTTAAACTTTTGAGAAACCTTTCAAATCTACGCGCAATCTTAAAAAAATTTGTAAAATCTTTTGAAATTCTGATGAGACGTTTTAAATGCTTCTTGACATTTTTGTCCAAACTTTTAAATTTTTCTGAAATCTTTTGTAATACTATGAAATCTTCATGATCATTCAAGATCTTTGAAATTTTCAAAATCTTTGTGAGACCTTTTAAATTTTTTGAAATCTTTGAAATCATTGGAATCTTATGAATTCGTTTAAAACCTAGGAAATAATTTGAGATCTTTACAATCTTTTAAATTAAAAAAAAATTTTAATCACTGAAATGTTTGTAAAATTTCATGCAATCATCGTGAAATCATTGTAAATCTTTTAAAAACTTTGCAAAATCTTTTGAAATTTTCGGAAATTTGTTATAATACTTTAAAAAGAATTTAAAATCTTTGAACACCTTGTGAAATCTGGTATGCACTCAAAATTCCAGTGATCAACCCCTCCTATCAAATTCAAATCAATCGATTATCTTTCCTTACCCCGTCATCTTCGTTTTCTTCATCGTCCTCATTCTGTTCCACTGCGGACTCATCATCAGACACAGCTTTTGGAACTTTGCCCCTAACGCCGCCATGATTAGTCTGTTTCCAATCAAAAATTTCTTTATAAATTTAAATCCAATTCTTGCACGTAAAAAAAGTTAACAAATCACAGTTTAAATTTGAAATCTCTGCTTACCAGGTCCAACCACACGAGATATTCCCAGCACTGTTCAAAGCGGATATCAATACTGTGGAACAATTCCTTCCTTCGAATCGAGTGATCGATGTACTCGATATATGCCAAAGCATCACCAACCGCTCTTTTCTTCGTGCAGAGGATGATTTTGTTGAAGTTGGCGAAGACCACGACGGAACCGAGTCTCTGGAATTCGGCTATTAGCTGGAGAAAGAGCTTTTTCATGTAGCTGTGCAGGGTACGACGAAGAGCGGGATCATAGAGCAAAGCTTGAGGAGATCGAAGCCATCGGTAAAAGTGGATTATTTGATAATCAGCGAACATATTCTTGTAAATGGTCACGTCTCGCAACCATGCGTTCACCATATTTCGCAAAACTCTGAACGCCGCATTGCACAAAGCTGTCTCGTCGTAACTCGGAATTCCTAACGTTGTCGTTTCTCCAGATATCATTTCCTTGAATGAATAAACAAATTACACTAAAAGAATTTCCCGTTTATATCCTGGAAAAAAATTACCTAACAATTCCCGGGGTTTTTTCCGGCTATAATTTTTCCATTCAAATATTTCGCATTTGTTTACAAAACCGACTCGGAATATGTATAGAGTTCGGGAATTTATTATAAATAATGTTTTTTTTTTACTTTCTAGGGAATTATTTCTAGGAACAAATTATATTACAAGGTAATATAATAGCACCATATTCTTGAATTTGTCTATAAAGTTCATGAATTTGAATAATTCAAAAAGATTTTTATTTTATATTCTTATACTGAAAATTCAGAGCATACTTAAGAAAAATTAATTAAGTACTATATTATATTCAATTTAAGCCTAATCAAATTCCATAATTTTCAAGTAAAAATATTGCATTTTCAACAAGATACATTTTTAACCAAGTAGTTGAATTTTCAACAAAAAAGATCACTTTACTTCCAAAAAGACGATTTTTTAAAAGAAAATCCATGAATTCTCAATTAAATAGTTGGATATTTATCTTAAAAAAATCCATTTTCAACCAAATAGTTAAATTTTTAAGTAAAAAAGATCAGTTTTCAAGTACAAATGGAATATTTACATTTTTAGTTAACAAAAAATTAATTTCCAACCTAAAAAACAAATTTTCAACCAGTGATCAATTTTTAATTAAAAAAGTTTAGCTTGAAACCAAGTAGCTTTTTTCTCAACTAAAAAGATGAATTTTCTACTCAAATTATTAATATTTAACGAGAATTTTTAACCATAAAAGATCAATTTTCAACAAAAAATGAAAAAGTTAAATTTCCAGTGGAAAAAAATTGATTTTTAAGTAAAATGATGAATTTCTAACCAAAGTGATCAATGTTCCACTGGAATAGTTGAATTTTCAATTATGAAGATTAATTTCGACCGAAAAAGAAATTTTCAAACAGTGATGAATTTTTTTCAAAAGAGTTTAAAATTCAACATGACATGAATTTTCAACGAAATAGTTGATTTTTGAACCAAAAAATACTAATTTTTAACCAAACAATTGGATCTTGAACTACAAAATTTCCATTTTTAACCAAAACTGAAAAACTTAAATTCCAATTGAAAAAATTAATTTTCAAGTAAAATGATGAATTTTCAACAAAAATTGTGAATTTTTAACTGGAATAGTTGAATGTTTATCCATGAAGATGAATTTACTTTAAAAAAGTCGACTTCTTAACAAAATCCACGAATTCTCAATTAAATAGTTGGATATTCAACTAAAAAAATCCATTTTCAACCAAATATTTGAATTTTCAAGTAAAAACAATAACTTTTCAAGCAAAAATTGAATATTTTGGATCAAATTATGAATACTTAACTGCAATAATTGAACTTTAAACCAAAAATACTAACTTTTAAACAAGAAGATTAATTTTCTACAAAAAAAAAGATTTATCAACTAAAGACATGAGTTTTCAATGCAATATTTGAATTTTGAACAAAAAATACTAATTTTTAACAAAACAGTTGGATTTTAAACTAACAAATATCAATTTTTAACCAAAAATGAAAGAGATCAATTTCCAGTTGAAAAAATTAATTTTCAACTAAAATTGTGAATCTTTAACTGGAATAGTTCAATTTTACACAGAAAACATGAATTTTCAACTAAAACAAGACTAACAATTAACCAAAAATGGAACTTGAATTTTCAGTTAAAAAAATTAATCTTTAACTAAAGAGATAAATTTTATCTGAGATGCATTTTCAACTAAAATGATAAATCTTTAACTAGAATAGTTGAATTTTAATCCAAAAAGGAGAGTTTTTAACTAAAATGATGAATCTCTAACTACAATAATTGAATTTTCAATAAAAAATATTAATTTTCAACTAAGAAGAAGGTTTATTTCTAAAAAAAAATAAAATTTCATATAAAAATATAATTCTTGAATTACAAATTGATTGGTTACAGTTTTAATTGAAAAAAATCAACTAAGGCGGTGAATTTTTAAATCAAATGATGGAATATTCAACTGGAATAGTTACATTCTCTGTTTAAAAACACACACATACACAAATATCCAATCAAATAAATCAAGTTTCATCTAGAATGGATAAAAGATTCAGTAAAAAAATTAATGTTTATCCAAAAACCAATGTTCAACAAAATAGCTCATTTTTCAACCAAAGAGATGAATTTTCAATAAAGATAATGAATCTTCAGCCAAAAGTATTAACTTTTAACAAACAAATTTAAATTTCAACCAAGAAATTAAATTTGTATCCCAAAAAAAGATAAATTCTGAATACACTGTTGAATTTGTAAGTATAAATAGGAATTATCTACCAAAAAGAACGAATTTTCAACAAAAATACAGGAATGTTTAAACAGATACTGTAAATTTTCAACTAAAAACGATCAGTTTTCAAGAAAAAATAGAATAGTTAAATTTTTAGTTAAAAAATTAGTGTTAAACAATTTAATTTTAATTTTAATTTTAATTTAAAAGAAAACTACTTCCAAATTTCCAAATAAATCATTTTAATTTTAATTTCAATTTAAAAGAAAACTATTTCCAAATTTTCCAGGTAGGATAAGACCCTGATTAATAGAATAGATTCCGTCAGGTTTATTCAATAAAATTGAAGAAAAAAAATGGTGTAAAATTATCAACCTGTAAAGTTGCCTGAGATGCACTGTGAAATGCCACGAAGGAACTGGTGCCATCAATATCGTTCACGTGATGAGATTGCAGTAAAGTATTAACGGCCAAACTGTCGATTTCCAATTCGACACAAACACTTGAATAAGTTCCTGTTTTGTTGATTGCACAGGCCGAACTTTCTTCGAAATCAGTCAGCAGTCTGTTAAATTCAGATAACAATTAGTACGCGAAGTAAATATATTTTAAACCGGCTCTAAAAACAGTTCTACGCAACTTTTTTTTCAAGAATTCCAACGATTATAAAGGATTTCAGCAGCTTGCAAGGGATTTCATAGAATTTCCATAGATTTTAATTATTTTAAGAAAACTTTAAAACCTTCAAAACTTTGAAGATATTTATAAATGAAGGATTTTTAAGGATTTAAAAGGTTTTAGGGTATTTTTAATGACGTCCAAGGATATCAGAGAATGTCAAAGATTTCAAACCATATTCATTTAAAAAATGTCATGCTTTTTGAAACAATTTCCTTGAATTTCGAAATAATTGGAAGGATTTCATAGTATTTATAAGATTTTAGGATATTTTAAAAGATTCCAAAGGATTTTAGAGTATTTCCAATCGTTTCAAAGAATTTTAAAGGCTCGCAATTATAAGGTTTTTTAAAAATAAATTTTCCAGGATCTCAAAGAATTTCATAGGATATCAAATATTTCAAAGAATTTCACGGAATATTGATTGCCTGTAATTCAACGAGATTTGAAGTGATTTTACAATATTTTATTTAGATTTCAATCAATTTATTTGTAAGAAATGAGAGATTTCAAAGAATTTGTAAAGATTTGTAATATTTAAAGAGAAGACTATTAAAAATATTTTAAAAATAAAATAAAATATTTAAAACATTATTTTAAAATATTTAATTTTTTAAGAATTTGAAATATTTTAGGATATTTTACAAGATTTTAAGTAAATTTGAACATATATATTAAAGGGATTTCTAATATTTGAAAGATTTTAGGGTATTTCTAAAATATTCCAAGAAATTTTACAGATCTTTACAAACTTTCAAGGGATTTCCAAAATTTCAGGTGGTTTCAAGGAATTTCCAAGAACTTAGGAAGAGTTGAAAGAATGTTATAGGACCTATATGGTTTTAGGGTATTTAAAAAGATTCCAAGGAAAATTTAAGGGATTTTCTAAGTTTCCGAGGATTTAAATAATTTTAAGGGATTTTATCCTATTTTAATAGTAGTCAAAAATTTATTCACAAGAATTGAGAGATTTGCAAAGATTTTGAACTATTTCAACGTATTTCCAATGATTTTAAAGAATTTAAAATATTTTAGAGAATTTAAAAATATTTCAAGGGATTTTCATTAGAGTTCAAGAATTTTATAAGAAGGTTCTAAGGATTTTTCAAGGTCTTAAAAAAATTTCAGGAAATTTCAAGATTCCAAATTTTTTTAAATAATTTATCTAGGACATTTTCAAATGTGAAATGGTATTTTAAAAGGCATTTTAAAAGATTCCAAGGCATTTTCAAGAGCGTTCATAAATTTAAAAGAATTTCAAAATACCACAAAGGCTTTGAAACATTTAAAAATATTCCAAGGGAATTTTAAATGATTTGGAAGGATTTTGTAAGATTTTCGAGGATTTAAGTAATTTTAAGGGATTTTAAAAGATCTAAACGTATTTTAAGCAATTATTCAAAATTTAAGGCATCAGATTTCATGTAATTTTACGGAATTTTATAATATTTTAATGGATTTCAAAGAATTTATTCACAAAGATGGAGGTATTTGCATATAATTAAACATATTTCAATGTATTTCCAAAGATTTTGATCTTGAATAAATTTAAAAGCATTCCAAATATTGCAAAGAATTTGAAATATTTTAGAAAAATCCAAGGGAATTTTAAGATATTTTAACGGATTTTGTAAGATTTTCGAGGATTTAAATAATTATAAGGGATTTTAATAGATTTTCAGGATATTTCATCAGATTGTATGCAATTTCATGATATTTCATCAGATTGTATGCAATTTCATGATTTCTTAAAAGGAATTTTATAATATTTTAAGGGATTTCAAAGAACTTATTCCCAGGAGTTGAGAGATTTGCAAAGACTTAAAAATAATTCATGGTATTTTCGAAAATTTTAAAGAATTTAGAATATTTTTGAGAGTTTTAAAATATTCAAAGAGATTTTCACAATATTTCCAGAAGTTTAAAAAATTTGAAAGATTCTAGGGTATTTAAATTTTTTTTTAATATTCCAAGGAATTATCAATGGATTTCAAGAATTTGTGAAGTATTTTAAAGATTTAAAGGAGGTTTAAAAGATTTGACGGAATTTTCAAGATCTTTAAAAAGTGTCAAGGAATTTTAAAAGATGCAATGGAATTTTAAAGAAATCTAGAGAATTTTCACAGGATTTATAAGATTTAAGAGTATTTTAAAAGATTCCAAGGAATTTTCAGAAGCTTTAATAAATTAAAAAGAATTTAAAAATATTACAAAGGATTTAAAATATTTTAGGGTATTTTATAAGATTCCAAGGGAATTTTAAGAGATTTTTAAGGGTTTCGTAATTTTAAAAGTTCTCTAAGTATTTGAGGCAATTCTCTAGAATTTCAGACATCAGATTGCATTTAATTTTGACGGGAGTTTATAATATTTTAATGAATTTCAAAGAATTTATTCACAAGAATTTAGGATTTTTAAAATATTTTAAAATATTTCAAGGTATTTCCAAAGATTTTCAATAGATTCTAAAGGATTTGAAATAATTTAGGATATTTTTAAAGATTCAATCGAATTTCTAAGAGGGTTCAAGAATTTCTATAGGATTGATAAGATTTCAGGTCATTTTAAAAGATTCCAAGGATTTTTCAAGACCTTGAATAAATTTAAAAGCATTAAAAAATATTACAAAGAATTTAAAATATTTAGAAAATTCCCAGGGATTTTTAGGATATTTTAACGGATTTTGTAATATTTTCGAGGATTTTAATAATTATAAGGGATTTTAAAAGTTCTCTAGGTATTTTAATCAATTTTCCCGATTTTCAGGATATTTCATCAGATTGTATGTAATTTCATGACATTTTAAGGGATTTTATAATATTTTAATGGATTTCAAAGAACTTATTCCCAGGAGTTGAGAGCTTTGAAAAGACTTAAAAATAATTCAAGGCATTTTCGCAAATTTTAAAGAATTAAAAATATTTTTGAGAGATTTAGAAAATTCAAAGAGATTTTCAAAATATTTCCAGAAGTTTAAGAAATTTGAAAGATTCTAGGGTATTTAAATTTTTTTAAATATTCCAAGGAATTTTCAATGGATTTCAAGAATATTTGAAGGATTTTAAAGATCTAAAGAAAGTTTAAAAGATTTTACGGATTTTTCAAGATCTTTAAAAAGTTTCAAGGAATTTTAAAAGATGCAATGGAATTTTAAAGGAATCTAGAGAATTTCCACAGGATTCATAAGACTACAGGGTACTTAAAAAGATTGCAAGGAACTTTCAAGAGCGTTAATGCATTTAAAAGCATTTCAAAATATTACAAAGAATCCGAAATATTTGAGAAAATTATAAAGAAATTTTAACGGATTTTGTCAGATTTTCGAGAATTTAAATAATTATAAAAGATTTTAAAAGTCCTCTAGGTATTTTAATCAATTTTCCAGATTTTCAGGACATGTCATCAGATCGTATGTAATTTCATTATATTTTAAGGAATTTTATAATATTTTAATGGATTTCAAAGAATTTATTCCCATGAGTTGAGAGATTTGAAAAGATTTAAACATAATTTAAGGTATTTTCGCAGATTTTAAAGAATTTAAAATATTTTCGGGGGTTTTAAACGACTCAAAGAGATTTTCAATAGATTTCCAAAAGTTTAAATAAATTTGCAAGATTCTAGGGTATTGTACATTTTAAATATTCGAACGAATTGTTAAGAGCCTTACAAAATTTCACCATTTCCAGAAATAACAGATTCCAGGGTTTCAGGCATTTTAATACAGGATTTCCAAATTTAAAAGGATATTAAATTTTAAGCCCATCGGAAATTGCAGCAATTTCGTCACGGCCATTCCGCCCCTATTAAAAATAGAAACCAAAGTAAATAATCTCACCTATTATCATCATTCTCACTGCCTCCAAAGTCTGGCTTCTCCGTCGGCGAGCACCAAAGCACAAAATTATTCTTCTGCAAATGCCTGGCATAAAACAAATCCGCCCCAAAGAGTGTTGCATCGGGCGGAATATTTCCAATCGGCGCATGGAAATATCGACACTGTTCAATCATCAAATCCAGAGTTCTCTCACACTCCAGATAATGACGAAGCATCGCCTTCGCACCGACCTTTTGCCACTCGAATGTATTATACAAATTCTCCACGTCCTGAATATGCGTCTTAACAACCGGGAACTCATTCAGCATCGGCATACTATTCGTCACAACTGGAACGTCCATCGGCGTCTGGAGAACCAAGACCGTCGCTCCCTTCATTTCATTCTTATAATTCTTCAGCGCCACCTGAATAGCCTTATAAATTTTCTGCAGATCCGTCTCAATCTTCACCTCAAAATGCATCGCTTCCGGAGTATTTTTCAGACTCTCCTCCGAGTGTTTTTCAGTTGCAACGCTCCTTTCAGCGACGTAGAGCGTGTTCATGTTCGGCATTTGATTCGTCCGAACTGTATCTTGCACGAAAATGTGAGACCTCTTGCTAGGACTCAAAAACAATCCCCAGATCGCCCGCTGATGGTTCGAGGACCAGTGATGGTAGAGAAAAATGTATTTCAAGATCCCCGCCTCCTTCAAATAGGGTTGAACCGCAATGCTCTGGAACGTGAGATGCTCAAGGTTGAAAGTATCAGCACCATCAGCCATCTGACCAGCCGCATTTTTGTCCACGGTGCAGACGCAACCCAGCTGCAAAATTGCTCGGAACTCCAGAGTCATCTGCGTCTCGTAGATCCCCTCGATATCCGGAGTCGTCAGGTCATCCATGGCGTTGAAACTCCTAAACTTGGATTCCGTGACTGTGTAGCGATAGAGATTGAAGACTGGCCGCCCTCGAGGCAAAATCTTGGAACACTTCTTCCAATTTTTGTTATTGGTTTCTTCAGGAAACGGTACTCGCCTGTTGACGTAGAAAATTCGGGGAACATTGAGACGCAGGAGATGCAATTCTTGGTCAACCAGTGCCCAGAGGCGAAACAATCCGAGTTCACTTGTCTCTACAATCTGTATTATCTGCCAGGGTGTGTCAAACAACTTCCGTTGAGCTCGTCTCAAAAATCCGCCCAAGGTACCACCAATTGGGTTCCTCGCACTCGAGCGATTAAGTTGATCGAAGCTATTGTCGACTCGCTTCTTATTTCTCTTCGCACCGGGTTCCAGGCCCCTTTGCTTTAATTGATAAGCCCACTTTTTCTTGTGGAACTCGAGCCACTCCATTCTCTCGTTGTAGGTTGTTCCCATCGGTGGAGCAGGACCGAGGACCTCCTTCCAGGATCTCGACTTATCCTCGGATTCCTCTTCGGAGGAGGAAACTACTCGTTTTCGTTTGTGGACGGCCGAGGTTGTTGGTACCTTGAAATGTGGCGATTTGTTTCCTATGTCTTCGATGTCGGGTGGATCCTCCCCGTCAGTGATTTCCATACTTGATTCTTCGTTTTCATGCGTCCTGGGAACCGCTTGGAAGATTTCGTTTATCTTCATCTGCGATTTTGCTTTGTTCTTTTCGTTCACTTTCTTATAGAGCCATTCTGGATGCTGAACTCTTGGTACTGGATTTGCAAGCTAGAGTGCAATCAGGAGAATATTTAAATTTAAGAGACTGAGAACCAATATCAAGGTTGCTACTGAATCCTTAGTTCGAAATCCCCTGAATTTTCCATGAAAATTCTAAATTTCTTCTTTAGGCACAAAAACTACCTTAACCTACGAAAGCAATAATGTTAATGCAAAAAAAGGCTTGTTGCTAAATTTATTTTAAAGCCCTTTAATAGCAATAGTCATACCGAATAAGAATAATACGAAGCTTCCATAATCCAAGTGGTTTATTTAGGGACGGGGTTCTATAAAAGGACAGGTTGGATAAAATACATTAATTTACAAACAAATAGTGGAGTTTAAAATTTAAAAATATCAATTTTGAACCAAAAAATAGAAGAATTAATTTTTCAGTTGAAACACTTAATTTTTAAACAAGAAAAAAAAGAGAAATTATCAACAAAACATTTAAAATTTCAGCGAAATTAATGAATCTTCGATAAAAAAAAGAACTCTCAACAAAAAGGGTAATAGTTGATATTTCCACTAAAATTAATGTAATTTTTAATCAAAAACAGTGAAATTAAATAAAAAATACGAATTTTCAACAAAATAAATTTATTTCCAAATAAAAAGTCAAGCAAAAATGGTATAGTTACATTTACGGTTTAAAAAATCAATTTTCAACAACAAAAAACGAATTTTTAACAAAATAGATAAATTTTTAACCAAAGAAATGGATTTTTAACTAAAATTATAAATATTTTACGAAAACAATACATTTTTAAACAATTAGTTGAATTTTCTACACAAAAGATGGATTTTCTGCAAAAGGCAAATTTTTAACAAGATACATGCATTTTTAACTGAAAAAAATTCATTTCAAACTACAATATTCGAATTTTCAGTTACAAAAATAACATCTTAAATCCAAAAACGAATATTCTACGAAACAAATGAATTTTTAACCAAAAATGTAACAGTTTTTTTTCAGTAAAAAGCTGATTTTTCAATCAAATAAGATAAAAATGAAATCAAACAGATAAATTTTCAACAAAGAAGATTAAATTTCCTTAAAAAAAGATAAATTTACCACTAAAAATGAAATAGTAAAATTTACAATTAAACAAATGAATTTTTAACTAAAATGATGAACTTTTAACCATAAAAATGGATTTGGAACCAAATAGTTGAACTTTCAACTCAAAAGATTATTTTTCTACCAAAACACAAATTTTCAACCAAAAAACCGAACTTTCAACAAAATAGTAAAAATTTTCAATCAAAGAAATGAATTTTTAACTAAAAGGATGTTTTAACTAATGATTACTTTTCTATAAAAAAGACAAATTCTCAACTTAAAATATAATAGTTAAATTTTAAACGAAAAAATTATTTTTCTAGAAAAAAAGACCAATTTTTAACAAAAAAAGGAATTTTCAACTAAAAAATGTCAATTTTCAACCACAAATAGATCAGTTAAATTTTCAGTTGGAAAAATAAATTCTCAAAGAGAGGAATTTTCTAAAAAAAAAAATTTCAAAACAATAAATGAAGTTTAAAAAAAGAATATAAATTTTCCACCCAAAATAAACTAGATTTAATTTAGTTTTATTTCTTTATTATTAATTTAATTTATAGTTAAACTTTCACATAATATATATATATATATATATATATATTTTTTTTTTTTTAAAGTTAGAATAGTCACAATTTCAATATAAAATACCTTCATATAAAAAAACACGAACTTTCAAGGAAATCGTTAAATTTTTTACTAAAGAAATTAATTTTTATCTAAAGAAATCAACTTTTAAAAAAAGAGTTTAATTTTCAAATTAGAATAGATAAATTTAAAAAAAAATGAACTTAAAAGAGAGTACTTAAATTTACAGTTAAAAAAGTAAATGTTTAACAAATCAAAAGACACCCAAATTTCAAGAAAATAGTTCTATTTTTAATCAAACAAATGAATTGTTAAGCAAACGGATCAACTTTAAAAAATTTTGAGTTTTAAAATTAGAATAGATACATATTCAATAAAAAAACTTTTCAAACCAAACATATATATAATTTTCAACAAAATAGTTAAAATTTTAAATAAAAAAAGGTTTTTCATCTAAAATTATAAATCATCACTCAAAAAAATAAATTTTCAATAAAACAATTCCACATTTAACTAAAAAAGGCTTTAATTGTTAACCAGAAATACTTAAATTAAAGAGAAAAAAAACAGTTACATCTTAGACCAAAAAATATTATTTTTTGCCCAAAGTTGCGATTTTTAACCAAAAAAGATACAGTTTGTACTAAAAGGTATGAATTTTCAAATCGAAAAGACAAATTTTCAACAGAACAGTTGAATTCCAACCAAAAAGAAAGATTTTTTTAAACAAAATTGCGGAATTTCCAACAAAAACAATAAAATTAACTTCAACTTCAGTTTACTGAAAATTACCTGATTCTGTCATGTTTTCTCTGATATTCCCTCACCAGTTTTTAATTCCCTGACCATCAGGAAATCCTTAAAATGTATGTATAAATAATGTGACGCAAAATTACTCACTCCTTGCATGGCTGCTGGAATCGTAATAATTTTCTGAATCGTACTCCCAAGTCTTTCAACGTAGTAACCCCAGTCCAAAATATCACGGATATTCGGTTCCTGAATGCTCGGGTCTTTCAGCCACTTCCTCAAATAATGTCTCGTTACGCTTGGCTCAGATTGAAAAATAGCTAAGGGAATCGCTCTGCAATTCATCAGAATATTTTCCATGTAAAGAATTTGGAGTTTCAGAGAGATGGGAGAGATTTTTTCAGCTTTTCTTTCTTTTAATGAAATTTGTTAACTATTTCGGAAGCAAAACTATTTTTGTTTAATGAATGATAGGGTTAAAAAAAAGGACCATTTATGCGAAAATTAAATTATTGGCCTATAAAATCATACAAATTTCACTGAAATTAACAAAACAATCACTCAAAAATAACTTCTAGACATATCTATTATCAATATTTTATTATAAATTATTTTTCAAGATCTTACACTTTTTATTTGAAAAAATTCCGATTTTTAGTAATTAATTCAACCTTCAGCCCACACTATTAAGTCAACTAGAACAAAATTTGCAATACATTTTTCTTTGGTTCCTTTTCATTACAATTTTAGTTCATCTATACTATTTTTCAAGATTTTCACATTTTTCCGAAAAAAATTATTATTTTGTAATTCAGTTCTATCGAACCGTTATGTAAATAGATATGTTGAATAAAAATAAGGGAAATAAAACCAAAAACATGTATGCAAAAATTCCAAAAATTAAGAAAGTTATCAGTAAAATTAATATAGTTTATGAAATCAAATTTTACCAAAAAAATACTTGAATTTTCAAATAAAAAATATCATATCCTTACAAAAAATGCAATAGTTAAACTTTCAGTGAAAGATATTAATTTTCAAATAAAGAAGATTTTCAATCAAATAGTTTAGTATTCAACCGAAGTGATAAATTTTCAAATAAAATTATTAATCTTCAACTGGAATAGTTAGATTTTACACCAAAAAGATTAAATTTTAGAGAAGAAGATTAATTTCCAAATAAAAAGATTAATTTTCTACCAAAAAATAAAATTTTTCAACAAAATATAAGAATTTTTAACGAAATAGTTGAATTTTCAATTAAAGAAAACCAATTTTCAACCAAATAGTTAAATTTTCAACTAAAATAATAATAATTTTCAACCGAAAACGGAATAGTAACATCTATAGATAAAAAAAATTAATTTGCAAACAAACAACAATTAATTTTTGGGCTAAAAAAGATAAATTGTCAAACAAAATTTAAATATTAAATTTTAAATTAAAAAATGTTATGTTCAACAAAATCGATGAGTTTTTAACTAAAAATATGGAACATGCGATTGGAATAAGCTAAATTTTCAGTGAAAAAATTACTTTCCACATAAACAAATAATATTTAAAAAGTAGTTACATTTTCAAAAAGTTTCAAATTTGCAAATACAATACTAAATATTTAATAATTCAATCTATATTTAACTGGAATAGTTGAATGTTAAACCAGCAAGAGGAATTTTTAACAGAAATGTTGAATCTTGAACTAGAATATTGAATTTTTGACCGAAAAGATTAATTTTCAACCAAATAATTTTATTTCGAATCTAAAAGATGAATTCTAAACTAAAATGATAAATATTTAACTAAAATACTTTAAAGTTAAAATAAAAAGATAATTTTTTACAAAAAAAATCGTTTTTTTAAACAAAATACGTGAATTTTCAACGAAATAGTTCAATTTTCAATTTTAAAAAACACAAGCTTGCCTCGAAACTGTTGAATTTTGGACTAGAAAAGATCAATTTCCAAAAACAAATGGATGTCAAATTTTTAGTTTAAGAAATTAATTTTCAACCCTACAGATGAATTTTCAACTAAAAGGATGATTCTTCAACTGAAATAGTTGAATGTTATGTCAGAAAGATACATTTTTAAACATAAAGATTAATTTTCTACAAAAAAAGCGAATTTTTCAAAAAGTACAGAAATTATCAAACAACTAGTTTCATTCTTAAAATAAAAAATATGAATTTTCAACTAAATAGTTAAATTTTCATTAAAGAAAAAATCTTCAACCAAAAATAGAATGGTTAATTTTTTTGTTAAAAATCTAATTCTTAACAAACAAACAAAAACGACTTTTCAGCGAAACAGTTACATTTTCTACTGGAATAGTTCAATTTTTAGTTTAAAAAATTTATTAGCAACAAAGTAGTTACATTTTCAATCAGAGATGAATTTTCCATTTAAAATTATGAATTCAAGAAGTCCCTGTTCCAAGTGGCGATAAATGAGGAGTTAGCGAATAAAACGTGATAAATCCATTGTTTGAAAAAATTGAGAAAATGATTGTTTCTGTATGTTTGAAATATTATCAATTCAATGACCAAACTCAAGGCAGCGAAAAATATCTCACAGAGAGAAAAACTACATAAGCTTTTTCTTATAAAATAAAATAAAAAACATTCAATAATAAATTATGATTTAATTAGAGTAAACTAAGATAGTCAGAAAAATCTGCGAATGCAGATAAATCCCCGGCTATTTTCCGGGGAAGTCGCCACCCTGGTAATTTTTATAATAATATAATAAAGGCATCTTTAAAAGTACACAAATTTCCGTAAATTCTATTATTATTTTAGCTCATTAGCGAGATTTGTTGAAGAATTTAATGTTCTTTCTTATTTTTTAGTCCTGAAACTCTGCGCCCCTCTCAATAATAATTAATCGTAAATTTAAATTAAATACCTTTCAGTTACAGGAGACCCTTCTGGTTTCCTGGAGATGATATATTTACAAGCCAATCCTGCATCTTTCACCATCTGATCTCCCAAGAACTCAGCCAATCGCTTAGCAGTTGAAATTGAAGTAGACTTCTGAGCTCCATAATCTTCGAGTGTCCGAGACATTGACTTATTTTCCGAAATAAGTTCAAACAACTCAGAATCCGGTAGATTTGCACCCTGGCGAATAACGATAGTGTGATTAAAATGCTAATACAGGCTTGTCCAGCGATTCTTAGGTACAACATTCAAAGTCCTTTCCAGGTCAAGAAATTAAATGTTTCCAGTTCTTCTTTTTTTACTTCAAATAACTGTTTGAAATCTTTTGGAATATTTTCAAATCTTTGTAAAGTGTTTGAAATCCTTGAAATTTTTTAATCTTTGTGAAATCTTTTAAAGTATTTAAAATATTTGTGAAATCTTGAAATTTTTTTAAATATTTTTAAATTTTTTATAAAATCTTTGAAATCCTTGAAATCATTGTGAAATTTTGGTGAAATTTTTTGAAATATTGTGAAATCTACAAGAAATGTTGGTAATATTTGTTAAATCTTTCTTTAATCTTTGTTTATGCATTTTTTGTGCTCGTGTCAGATCAATGAAATCTTTTTAAACACTTCTGAAATTTGTTGTAAACCTTTTAAAATTGTTTAAAATATTTAAAATGTTTTGAAATATTATTAGATTTGCATATTTGAAATCTTTGTGATATCTCTCCAAATCTTCTGAAAAATTTTTTAATCTTTGAAATCTGGTTTACTATACCTTTTTAAAATATTTAAAATCCTTAAAATCTTCTGAAAGTTTAAAAATATTCGTGAAATGTTACAAATCTTTGTGAAATCTTGGAAATATTTTGAAATCTTCTAACAAAATTAAAAATACTAGTGCAATTTTTTTAAATCTTTCAGAAAGCTTTTGTACATCTTCCTCTTTGAAATATTATGTATTTCTCTGAAATCATTTAAATAATTGAAACATTTGAAATTTTCTAACAAATTTTGTAATTATTAAAATTTTTGAAATATTTTGAAATCTGATATACTAATAACTATACCCATTTTGAAACCTTTGAAATGCTTGTATACCATTGACATCTTTATGAAATTGGTATGAAATATTTCCAATATTTGTGAAAACCTTCTGATATCTGTTGTATTAATTTGAAATTATTAAAATATTTTAAATCTTTGTGAAATCTTTTCAAATCTTCTGAAAAGTTTTGAAATTGTTTAGAATGTTTAAAATATTTTGAAATTTTAGAAATAAGTTGTACTTTACCCTTTTCTAATCTTTAAAATTCTTGTATTCTTTTGAAATCTTTATGTAATTTTTATGAAATCTTTGCAACATTTGTGAAATCTTTTGTATTAACTTGAAATCATTGAGATATTCGAAATCTTTTAAAATTTTAGTAAGATCTCAAAATTGAAACCTTTTAAAATGGTTTAAAATCTTTTAGGTCCGGTTTAATGCACCTTTTTTTAAATCATTGAAACTGATGAAATATTTTGAAATCATTATGAATTATCTGAAATATTGGAGAAACCTGTTAAGATTTTGAAATTATTTAAAATTATTATTTATTATTATTATTTATTTTTTATTATTATTTTAAAATCATTTATATCTTTGAAAACATTTAAAATCTTTGTGAACTATTTGAGTTTAACTGAAATTAAACTATTTCAGTTAAATATTTGTACTTTTAGTTGACAATTCTTTTTTTCTTCTTCTGAAAATTAATTTTTTTTAAGGAAAATGTAAAAATTCCATTCTTTATTGAAAATTTATCTTTCTGGTTTACTATGCCCTTTTTAAAAGATTTAAAATCCTTGAAATCTTCTGAAAGTTTAAAAATATTCGTGAAATGTTACAAATCTTTGTGAAATCTTTGAAATATTTTGAAATCTTCTAACAAAATTTGAAATACTTATGCATTTTTTTAAATCTTTGCAAAAGCTTTTCTACATCTTCCCATTTGAAATATTTTGGATTTCTTTGAAATCATTTAAATAATTGAAACTTTTGTGAACCATTTGAAATTTTCTAAAAAATGTTGCAATTATTAAAATTTTTGAAGTATTTTGAAATCTGATATACTAATAACTATACCCATTTGGAAACCTTTGAAATGCTTGTATACCATTGACATCTTTATGAAATTTGTATGAAATATTTCAAATATTTGTGAAAACCTTCTGAAATCTGTTGTATTAATTTGAAATTATTAAAATATTTTAAATCATTGTGAAATCAAATATTTAACAGAAATAGTTTAATTTTATGCCAAAAAGATGAATTTTCAACTAAAATAATGAATCTTTAACTGTAACAGTTAAATTTTCAATCAAGCAGATTAATTTCTAACAAAAAATGATGAACCTTCATTATGAATAGTAAACATTTTAAGAAATGAATAAATTTTCAAATGAAATGATGAATATTTAACTGGAATACTTGAATTTTTAACGTAAACTATGAGTTTGTAAATGAGAAGATTAATTATTAAACAAGAGGATTAATTTTTTTTTTACAAAAACGGCAATTTATCTACAAAAGAAATGTATTTTCAACGAAATAGTTCAATTTTGAACTAAAAAAAGACAACTTTTCAACCAAATAATTGAATTTTTAACTAAAAAGATAAATTTTCAATCAAAAATTGAATTTTTACAGTTTTATTTAAAAAAAAATAATTTTCAGCAAAAAAAAAATTTCAACTAAAATTACAAATATTTAACTGAAATAGTTTAATTTTATACCAAGAAGATGAATTTTCAACTAAAAATACGGATCTTTAACTGGAGTAGTTGATTTTTTTCACAAAAAAGGATGAATTTTCAACAAAGATTAATTTCTACAAAAAAAGACAAATTTCCAAAAAAATACATGAATTTTCAACTAAAAAAGATAAATTGTTAACTAAAAATTGTAGTTAAAAAAATGAATGTTCAAGCAAAGAGATGAAATTTTGATTGAAATGATGGAATATTCTATAGGAATAGATACATTTTTAGTTAATAACATTTAATTTTCAACAACAAAAAACAAATGTTCAACAAAAAAGTTAAATTTACAACTGTAATAATTAAATTATCAGTAAAAAAAAATAATTTTTAGACAAAGAAAAAACGAATTTTGAACAAAATAGCTCAGTTTTCAACCAAAGAGATGAATTTTCATTTAGAATGATGAATTTTCAACGAAAAAAGTTCATTTTTAGCAGAAGATTTTAACTTTTATCCAAGCAATTAATTGTTCATTAAAAAAAAATTCTGAACAAAAAATGTAGAAGTTGATATTTCAATAAAGAAGATAAAAATCTTTTATTTAAAAACAGTTTAATTCAACCAAAAAAAACAACTTTTCAACACGAGTTGAATTTTTAACTATGAAAGATTTTTCTGCAAAGAGAGAGGAAAAAATAGCAAATTTCCAACAAAATACATGCACTTTCAACGAGTGACTTGAACTTTCAACTAAAAAGGAAACATTTTTAACTAAAAATAGAATAGTTAAATTTTCAGTTGAAAAAATTAATTTCAAAAAAAAAAATAAGAATTTCTAACAAAATACATAGTTAAATACAATAATATAAAGCACCTTGATTATAGTGTGTTCATTGCAATCTATTAAATACTTAGTGCAATCTACCAAGAGTGCCCTAAAATCTCTTTATTTATTCTGCAATGAACAACAGATAGATTTTATCTTGATAAATAAAAAAAAGTTCAGTAGCAAGATTTCTTCTAAATAAGATGTTTCATTCATGAAAGACTAGAAGATTTAAATTACTCTTCAAATTTCAATGAAATAACTCATTTAAAAGCAAAAAAAAAGCAAATTCAAGGCCTTACTTTACTGAAGAGAATATCGAGCCAGTAATCAGCAACTTTGGCGACCGAAGCATAGCACTCTTCCAGCGTTTCTCCCTTCAAAAACGACTCGAAAACCGAGGATTGAAAGATCTTAATCAACTGGAGTTCTCCTCTTCGCTTGATCTCGAAACCTTTCAATTCAGCGAGTGATCCATCGAAATTGAAAACCGCGTATCTCTTCTTCAATTTTTTCCCCTCTTCCTTAGACGCGGGCAACACCATCGCGAGATAAGGACCGTCAACCTCGAAGAAAATCGAGTTCTCGCTTCGCACTTTGTATGTTAAATTCTCCTTGTCGACGAGATCGTGATAGACGTCGTTTGTAAACTGATCCTTCACCATGAAATTGAGGACCGCGTTTGGATATGAAACCGTCAATTTGGATTTCTTAGGATGTGTCGTTTTTACGATTACGTTGTCCGGGAACGAAGCTGGAAGAATACACCAAATACCGTCGGTATCCAACTCCAAAGGGCGGCCAACCTGTTCCACAATTTCGCGAGCTTTCCTAATAATATGGGCTCCTGTGTAACACACGATGCCTCCCATTTCCATACTGAACCACCGAGAACTGCAAAGTTATAAAACATTTAAATTTAAGAAATTTAATTCAGAATTAATTAAAATTTTAATTTCTCTTTGGACAACATACTCTCAAATATCTCCATTCAAATTAAGAAAAGAAAAAAGAGGAAAGGAATTTCCCGGTGGCCTTCTTTTCCGTTTCTACTGTTCTATTTTTTAAATTTTAATAAGGAAGTTTATGACAGGGTTATCCAAATTTGATTTTTATTTTCCTGTTTTTCTTTTTTTAATTATCAAGAATTTCGTGATTAAATAATAAAAAATTGGCAAAAAATCGACGTGTTGATCACCATCTGAAATCTCGTATATAAGCTTTGGTGAAATCATTCTGAAATATTTGAAATCTTACTGTATTTGTAAATTATTTTTAAATCTTTTCGAAATTTTTTAAATCTTTCAATTCATTTGAAATCTTTGTGACATATTTGAAATCTTATTACATTTTTGAAGTATTTTTAAATCTTTGAAATCTTTTGAAATCTTTGTAAAGTCGTTCTGAAATCTTTTAAATCTTATTAAATTTATAAAGTATTTTAAAATCTCTAAAATCTTTAAAATCTTTTAAAATTTGAAAGCATTGTAATTTTTTGTGAACTCTTTAAAATCTTGGTAAAATTGTCTAAATCTATCTGAAATCTGTAAAATCTTTGTAAAATAGTTTAAATATTTGTGAAATCGTTTGAAATCATTTAAGATTTTTAAAAGGCTTGTCAAATCTCTTTCAAATCTACCAATGCTTATTATTTTTTTTTTTAAATTTTGAAATATTTAAAAAACTCAAAAAATTTGGTGAAATCTTTCTAAAATCGTTTGAAATCATTTGAAGTTTTTGAAATGTTTGAAATTATTTTAAATCTTTGTAATTTTTGTAAAATATTTGCGAATTCTTTGAAATCTATCTGAAATATTTGTGAAACCTTTACAATCTTTGTAAAATCATTTAAAATCAATTGAGAGTTTTTAAACATTTGATAAATCTTTAAAACATTTCTAAAATGTTTGAAATTAAAAAAATATATATATTTTTTAACCTTTTAAATAAGTGTGAATGTTTTGAAATCTTTGGAATTTCTGCGAAAAATTTGAATAATTCTGAAATCTTTAAAGTATCTTTCAATCCTTTTTAAATCTTTGAAATCATTTTTAATCTTTTCAATCTTGATGAAATCTTTTGAAACCATTTGAAATCTTTTTGGAATCGTTTGAAATCATTGGAGGTTTCTGAAATGTTTGAAATTGTTGTGAAATCTTTGCGAAGTCTTTGAAATCTATCTGAATCTTTTTGAAATCTTGAAAATCTTTGTGAAACCGTTTCAAATCATGCGATAGTTTTTCAATGTTTGATAAATCTTTAAAATCTTTCTAAAATTGTTGATATTTTTAAAAAAATTGATATATTTTTTAACCTTTTAAATCGCTGTGAATTATTTGAAATCTTTGAAATCTCTGCGAAAAATTGTAATCATTCTGAAATCTTTAAAGTATGTTTCAATCCTTTTGAAATCTTTAAAATCATTTAGGATCTTTTAAATCTTTGTGAAATCGATTGAAGTCATTCATATTTTTGCGTTTTTTGTTCAATCTTTCTGAATAGTTCAGAAAATTTTAAAGCTTTGAAGTAATTTTGAAATACTTTGAAATCATTTGAAATCTTTGTGAAATCTTTAAAAACGTTGTGAAATAGTGCAAATCTTTATGAAATCGTTTGAACTCATTTGACAGTTTTGAAATGTTTGTTAAATCTTTAAAATATTTCCAAAATATTTGAAATTTGAACAAAATTTAAAAATATTTTTAAATCTCTAAAATATTTGTCAAATCTTTCAATTCATTTAAAATCAAGGCAATGTTTTGTGAACTCTTTAAAATCTTGATAAAATTGTCTAAATCTATCTGAAATCGTTTCAAATCATGCGATAGTTTTTCAATGTTTGATAAATCTTTAAAATCTTTTTAAAATTGTTGATATTAAAAAAAATGATATATTTTTTAACCTTTTAAATCCTTGTGAATTATTTGAAATCTTTGAAATCTCTGCGAAAAATTGTAATCATTCTGAAATCTTTAAAGTATGTTTCAATTCTTTTTAAATCTTTAAAATCATTTAAGATCTTTTAAATCTTTGTGAAATCGTTTAAAGTCATTTAAATTTTTTAAATGTTTGACTTTTTTGTGCATTGTTTGAAATCTTTCTGAAACGTTCAGAAAATTTTAAAGCTTTGAAATCATTTTGAAATCTTTTGAAATATTTAAAATCATTTGAAATCTTTGAAATCTTTAACAACTTTGTGAAATAATGAAAATCTGTATGAAATCGTTTGAACTCATTTGAGAGTTTTGAAATGTTTTTTAAATCTTTAAAATATGTCCAAAATATTTGAAATTTGAACAACTTTTTAAAATATTTTGAAATCTTTCTGAACTATTTTAAATGTTTGGTGCAATCTTTAAAATCTATGAAATTATTTTGAAATCCTTAAAGTTTCTTTCAATCTTTTTAAATGGTTTGAAATCTTTGTGAAATAATTTGAAATCGTTTGAAATCATTTGAGATTTTTATAATGTTATAAATAGTTGGGCAATCTCTGAGATTTTTCTAAAATGTGAAATAATTTTAAATTTCATAAGTCATTTTTAAATCTTTGTGAAATCTTTTGAAATTTGTTTAATCTATGCGAAATCTTTGAAATAATTTGAGATTATTGAAATCTTTGTGAAATAGTTTAAATAGTTTTAGATCATTTGAGACTTTTGAGGTGTTTATTAAATCTAGATATCATTTTAAACTCTTTGAAATCTTTGCGAAATATTTGAAATCATTCTCAATAATTGTAAAATCTTTGAAATCGTTTTAAAATGTTTAAAATCATTTTGAAATCTTTGAAATTATTTTTAAATGTACGAAACTATTTGAAACCTTTGAAATCTTTAAAATCATCTCATATCATTGAAATCTTTATGAAATCTTTGTGAAGCCCTTTGAAATGTTTGTTAAATCTATAAAATCATTCTAAAATGTTTGTCTTTTCCAAATTTTTAAATAATGTTAAACCTTTTAAATATTTGAATTCTTTGAAATCATTTGAAGTTTTGAAGTCATTTGAGATCTTTGAAATATTTGGAACATTTCAAAAAGATTTGAAATACCTCAAATGATTTCAAACATTTCAAAAAAATGTCAAAGATTTCAAATAGATTTCAAAGACTGTAAATGAAATTTTTGCGAAATCTTTGTAAAACCTTTGAGATCGTTTTAAATATTTTAGCTTCTTTCAAATCTCTTAAATGTCTCAAATGTGTCGTTTGAAAGGATTGAAATAATTTCGATTTTTGAAATGTTTCTGAAATGTTTGTTAATTATTTATTTAAAATCTTTCTAAAAATGTTTTTTAACCTTTTTTTAATTTTTAAGTCATTTGATATCTTCCAAATCTTTGTAAGATTTCACAAAGATTTGAAAGCTTTCACAATAAGGTTTAAGGTACCAAATTGATTTCAAAGGTTTTAATAAAATGTTTAAAATTTCTACAAAGTCTTTGTGAAATCTTTGAAATCAATCTGAAATTTTTTAAATCTTGATAAAAAAAGTTGAAATATTTAAATCTTTCTGAAGTCTTTTGAAACGTTTATGAAATCTTTTCAAACTTTCTAAAACGTTTGTAATTTGAAGAAAAAAATATTTTCAAATCTTTATGAAATATTAAAAATCTTTCAAACCTTCTGCATATCTGCGAAATCTTGGTGAATTTTTTAAATCTTTTTAAATCTTTAAAACCTTTGTGAAATGTTTAAAATTTTTCAAATATTTTGTAAAATGATTTAAAATCTTTTGAAACGTTGAATAAAAAATAAAAATCTGGCACAGGCAGAAATATTTCAATTAAAATGACTCACCCTCTTCTCATGACGTATCCGTAGAAAGAATTGAGAATACACTTGTGAGCGAGCTGCAGTGAGTCGTACAAAACTTCCCTGCCCTTTGCAGATTTAATTTCGGCAGCATCTCCTATGGCAATGGCAGCTGCGACCTGCTGTTTCGCTACTTTCGTCATACCCTTGTACTCATATCTTCTGTCCCTAAAAGCA
>JAWWLR010000166.1:38192773-38202944 GCA_035041075.1 Acraspis erinacei | reverse complement strand
TCCTTCTTTACCATTTTTTTTCTCTTTTTAAATTTCAAGTTTTTTTCGACATTTTTAGACATATTTTGAATTGTTTTAAATAATTTTCTTCAATAATTAATAGTTTAAAATAAAAAATCAATCCCCGCTACCCTTTCAGTGTGGCGAAGTTTTTGAATGCCCCCTTTATAAATATACAAATTTCCGTACCTGTATGTTTACTCGAGAATCTTCCTCTGTTTTTCTTTTTTTCTTTATTTTCGAATTTAATACTGCTACCGACTTTCAATGAATTGACAACTGCATTACTGGAATCTTTTTTTGTATCGGAAACTTTAGAAATAGATGCAGAATCTTCCATATTTTCTTTGCCCTTCTTCTTTTTGGACTTACATTTGGATTCTCCACAAGGAGCAGTTTCTGTTTGTGGTATTTCCTGTTTCGGTTTCTGATTTTCGTGCACGACTTTTTCAGGCCTATCCTCTTTTCTTTTTGGTTTTCCAAGAGTATGAATCAGATTTTCCGTGTGGGAATTTAGACCTTCACGAACTGAGTGAGTTGAAAAAGCAGATAAAGTTTGTGTTGCAGTATATGGAGATGGAGTTGATATCTCAAGTTTAGATTTCACTTCAGACACCTGCTTAAATTTGGAAATATATATATATATAAACTCACAGTAACAGCAATAGTTGAAATATCAAAAAGTCATTTTTTTTTAAAGTAAACTATTTTTATTTGTAAAGTCTAATATTATATTTTTGGTTCAGAAGTCACCTTTTTCTTTAAAACCGTTCTTATTTGGTTGAAAATTCAATTATATTGTTATAAATTCAACAATTTTGTTTAAAATTCATCCTTTTGCTTTGAAAATTCCACTCCTGGTAGAAATTTAATTTTTTTGATGAATTTTGCAAATATTTTATTGATAATTTGTCTTTTGGCTGAATTCAACTTTTCTTATTTGAAATTAATTTTGTTGTTGAAATATCAACTATTCAGAACATTTTACGTTCATTCAATTCATATTTTTTGTCTTGAAAATTCAACTACTTTGTTGAACTTTCGTCTTTTTGGATTGAAATTAGAAAACTCATCTTGTGGTGCAAAAATATTTTTTGTTTTTGATTGAAAGTTAATTATTTTTATTTGTGAATTCTAATATTATATTTTTGGTTCAGGAGTCACCTTTTTCTTTAAAACTGTTCTTATTTTGTTGAAAATTCAACTATTTTATTGAAAATCCATCCTTTTGGTTTGAAAATTCCATTCCTGGTAGAAATTTAATCTGTTTGATGAATTTTGCAAATATTTGATTGATAATTTGTCTTTTGGCTGAATTCCAACTTTTTTATATCAAGTGAATGTTGTTGTTGTTTAAATATCAACTATTCAGAAAATTTTACGTTGAAGAATTTATCTTTTTTGTTGAAAGTTAAACGGCTTTGCGGAAAATTCGTCTTTTTGAATAGCAAAATTCATCTTTTGGTGCCAAAATAATATTTTTTTTTTGTACAAAATTTAACTATTTTATTGAAAATTAACTTTTCTGTTGAAAGCTAGAACATTCCACAATTTGGTTTGATGCTTTTTTCTTTCCTAACTGGAAAATCTTTCTTAAATGTAAATTTTTCTTTTTGGTTTTAAAATTCGACTCATTTGATTAAAAATGCAACTTTTTGGTTGATGAGTCAACTATTTTGTTAAATATTCACTCTTTAAGTTTGAAATAAAGCTTTTTGTTGAAATTTTTGTGTTGAAAATTATTTCTATATTTATATGAAAATTAAACAATTATATAGAAACTTCAATTAGTTTGTTAAAAAAGACATTTTTTGTTGGAAATTCATATTTTGGGATTAAAACTTCAACTATTTGGTAAAAAAGTCGTGTTTTTGGCTTGAATACTAAACAGATTTATAGTAACTTTAACTATATTGTTAATATTAACTTTTTTGTTGAAAATTCATACTTTGGGCTTAAAAAATCAACTGTTTGGTAAAAGAGTAGTCTTTTTGGCTTGAAATTTCAAAATATTAACAGAAACTAGATCTATTTTGTTAAAAATTAACTCTTATCTTGAAAAATCATATTTTAGAATTGGAAATTCCACATTTTGGTAGAAAACTCGTCTATTTGGTTTAAAAATTCAAAAATTTTAAAGAAACTTGACTTTATTTTGTTAAAAATTAATATTTTGGAGTTGAAAATTCGACAGTTTAATAGAAAAGTCGTCTTTTTAGCTTGAACATTATAATTTTTTTAGAAATTAAAATTAATTTTTCTATAAATTAAAAAACGGCTTTATAGCGAGATACAGATTTATATTAATATACCTTTTTTTCTTGCGCCAGTGAAGTTTTGGGATATGAAACATTTGCATTCGGAACATCAGTGGGTCGAATTGGATTTTGAATGTTCTTTTTGCTCTTTGGCTCACACGTGTTTCCAGTTTCCTCCTCTCTCCCAAAATAAGGACTTTCCGAAGGATCCATTAGTCCCAATCCAGCCAAACCAGGAACTTTACCAATGGAGTCAACAAATTCCTGAATTTCCTTGAAGGATCTCATTATACAGTCGATTCCCATGCATGGTTTTTTGGAACACGTTCCACCTGATTGATCTAATCCTGCTCCTCTTTTCCCGAAACATCCACATCCTGTTCTACCAGGCGTTGCTGTATCTTTCCAGGCTGATTTGCAGGCACCAGAAATTAAGGTTTCCATGGTTTGATTACTGGGGAGATCTTTTTCAGGTGAAAAATTCATGAAGATTGGATTGTCTATTATTCCTCTAGACTGTTTTCCACATCTAGCCGAACCTGTAATTAAAAAATAGGTCACGAAAATTGGGGAATCACTTTTTTTTAAATACAATTAATTTAGGTACCATATTTCTAAGATTGCAAATCGAAATATATTGTGTTCCCAACAAATTAGTTAAGTTTAAAAAAAAATAACAGAAGAGTTGAGTTTTCAAGTTAAAAGTCTATTTTTTTAAACAAAATTTGATTTTGATATCCAAAAACATAAATTTCCAACAAAAAATTTAATTTTCAAGAAAACAGTTCAAGTTTCTTTAAATTGTTTGAATTTTCAACCCAGAAAGAGGACTTTTCTACCAAAAATTTGAATTTTCAACCCCAAAATATGAATTTTCAAGGAAATAGTTCAACTTTCTCTCAAATTTTTTAAATTTTGAAGCCAAAAAGATGACTTTTCCATCAAAAAGTTTAATTTTAATCCCAAAATATGATATTAAAGAATTCATTTTCATAAAAATAGTTCAAGTTCATGTCATATTTTTTAAATTATCAAGTCAAACGAACAACCGTTTCACCGTTGATTTTTTAACCCCAAAATATGAATTTTAAACAAAAAAGTTCATTTTCAACAAAATAATTGAAGTTTCTATGAAATTGTGGAATTTTCAAGGCAAAAAAGACAAATTTCCTATACCCAACAGGTAAATTTCTAATCCCAAAATATGAGCCAAAATATGAATTTTCAACTAAAACGTTCTTTTTCATCAAACTAGTTAAAGTTTCGGTGATTTTTTTAAATTTTCAATACGATTATTCTACTAAACAGTTAAATTTTCAACTCCAAAATATGAATTTTTAAGAAAATAGTAAATTTTCAACAAAATATGCAGTTCAATTTTCTATAAATATTTTGAATTTTCTAACCAAACAGACGATTTTTTTAACAAACAGTTGAATTTTTAACTCCAAACTATTAATATATTACAAAAAAAATTACTTTTAACAATATAGTTGAAGCTTCTATAAAACTGTTGAATTATTAATCACAAAATATGAATTTTCAACCAAAAAATTTTTTTCTACTAAAGAAGTGAATTTTTAACAAAATAGTTGAAAGATCAATCAAAATTTTCAACAAAAAAGTAGCATTTTTAACCAAATGAGACCAATTAAAAAAAAATTGCAACTAAGAAAGATTTTTCAGTTAGAAAAGAAAAAAATGTCAAACCACAAAAATGTAAATTTCCAATCAAATAATACAATTTTCAACTAAACGAAAAATATAATAGTAGACTTTTCAAATAAAAATAAGTAACTTTTAATCCAAAAAAATGACTGTTGTTCCAAAAGATGAATTTTTCTATCCAAAAAGACGAATGTTCAACAAAACAGTTTAATTTTCAAAAAAAAAATAATAATATTTTAAAAACAAAATTAATTTGAAATAAAAAAAGTTGAATTTAGCCAAAAGAGAAATTATCAGTCCAACAGTTGCATTTTTAAACAAAAAATATTAGATTTCCACCAGGAGATGAATTTTTATTCAAACCAAAAATATGAATTTTTAATCAAATAGTTGAATTTTGAATAAAAAAGGATGACTTTTTTTTAAACAAACTGGTGGCTTCTAAACCAAAAATATAATATTACACTTTACGAATAAAAATAGTTAACTTTTAACAACAAAAAATTACTTTTCCAGCAAAAGATGAATTTCCTATCCAAAAGGACAAATGTTTAACAAAGCAGTTTAATTTTCGTCAAGAAAATATGAATTTTTAACAGAAAATTTTCCTAATGGTTGATATTTCAAACAAAAAACATATTAATTTTAAATCAAAAAGATACGAATTCAACCAAGAAAGACGAATTTCCGACCAAACAGTTGCTTTTTTAACAGAAAAAATATTTTTCTACCTAAAAATGAACTTTCAAATAAAAAAGACGAACATTATACAAAACAGTTGAATTTTTAACCAAATATTTAAGTGAGGAAAGGAGAAAAAGGGCAACTTTCTCGAAAACAGGGAAAAAAAGAAATTCTTTTAAAAATCGGAAAAGAGGGTAATAGGGGAAAAAGTGCAAAGCACAAAAACATAAACCTAAATATAAATTAAGCAATCTATAAAAAATCACCTGGAGCGCTATCTTTGCAACATCCTCCTCCTCTCATCCTGAATAATTTACAGCAATCTTGAACATCTCTAGCAGAATAACTTCCTGTGTAACTAGGACATTTTGTCGATGCTCCATGATGATTCCTAGGAAGTGGATCCGGCAATTTTGTTCCAACACAAAGACCACCTGCACAACCTACTCCACTACAAGACTGAATTCTACTCAAAGTCTTCAAATGGCTTCCATCATCAGAAAAAGTACCAAGAGGGTCCTCTTTATCTGTATTTGTTTCTTTCCTGAACAATTCTGTAATCTCCTTCGTTGAAACAACTTCCGAAAGTATAGGCAAAAGATCAGAAGGTCCTCCATCCCGTTGAGCAAGTTCCTGGCAAATCGAACTTAATCCAATCACATTCTGTGGCTTCAGAGATCGAGCTTTATCTTCCTGATTTAGCAGAGTTTCATAAATTGCAGCCTGGTCGATTTCAGATTCAGTCGGAATTTTTGTACACTGGAATTCGTTGGGCGACTGAGAGCTTTTGAAAAGAAAGGAACTATCCTGTAAGGCAAATTGAGTTACAATCGACTTCCCAAAACAGGACAGCCTCAAAAATAATGTGATCGTTCCAGAAGGGTCTCCCTGATTGTCGATGAGGTTGTAGGTGTTTTTTATAACATACGGTTGGGGGAGGTGATTTTTATCGTTCATAGACATTGCCACTTGATCGCAAAGACATCCTGACAATAATACTTTAGTTTCACAGATAGGAGGCTCCTCTTCTTCTGGTTCGTATTCATTTTTCTCAGTCACTCTGAATATTCCAACCTTGAGGGGCGTTGAGCGCATTGCCTGGACTAAATCATTCGGTTTTTTTGGAAAGAGACATGATTTACCCATACTGAAATCCACAGAACCGGATTTTAATTTTTCGCTCTTTGATTTATTAGGGGCTTGGACATTCTTTTTCGCGTGGAGGAATTCCTCTTGACTAATTTCAAATACCGGAAAGTCTATGAACTTTAGATTCACGCTGAGTGACGAATTTGCTACTCGTTTCATCGTTTCGGCATTTAAATCAATGTGATCAATGAGAAACTCCAACATGTAGAGTTGTTCTTCATTGAAATTAGAGCAGGTTTTAAGATCCATTTTTCTAGAGCTTCCAGGAATAACTTTTTTTTAGTTTTCAGAGGAATCAACGAAAGTAGAGATGCATTAGACTGTGAATTTTGAAAAAAAGCTCCCCTTGATTCATAAAGTGTCGGTGTTAATCAGTATGATCTGACAACTGTCAAAACACGATTAGGTTAAAACTTGAGCAATTTTTCTAACCAATCAAAATTTATAATTGAAAATTTAATCAATTATCAAAGTTCGATAGCCTTATTAATTTTAAAGATAAACTGAATAGAGAATTTTAAGCAGTGATTAAATAAGAAATTTATTTAGATACAAGACTGATTTATCATACGGAACCTGAGAGAGTAAACTAATAAATCATTAAACTATATATAGGTGTGAAATATTATTAATTAACTGATGTTATCAAGTTCTTCTATGAATGTCCTGCATTTTCCTTTTAGAACTTTGACAGCTTCGCAAAAGAGCACGGAAGATGTGAGCGCGCCGACCGACTCGATAGTAACTGAAAGTTTAAAATAAATTAAAATATTTTGAAATTCATAATAACTTAATTAGAGTTAATATCAGTCGAGGCGATTAGAATTACTTACAAATGAAGTGGTCTGGTTCGCGCTCCAACAAAACGCAATCTTTCAAGTCTTCGTGTCGCTCAACATTGCGGGAACAACTGTCGTAACGGGGATTTTTCACTTTAGCTTCAGTTCCACCCGATTTACTCGGCACTATTTCAATCACCTCGGGGCTGAAACAACTTTTTAGTCTTTCCGCTAATTCATCTTTTACAGGTTTGAGTAAGGTGATTCGTGGCATGAGTCTGTAAAAGGCAGTTGCTGGAAAAAAATAAAAGGGATTATTATAATTATCTGATAAAAGTAATTGTCAACTTTAGCCAGGGTTGTTACAGGTCAGCGAATTCGGGAAAATCAGTCAAAGTAAGCTTTCGAAAGATTTTTTTTAACCCCATGCCCTTTCACAAAATAAAAATAAATAAATTATATTATATATTATAATTATATTATTATATTAATAATAATAAACCTTAATAAAATTATAGTTAGAAAAGAACATGTATTACTAATTAGTAAGTCTTAGAAACGTATAATTTTACAAGTTTTTTATTTTATAATTATTTTAGTTAAGAATTCATTTAGTGAATAAAATTTTTATTATTCTCTTGAAAATGTAATAATTTCGCTAAAAAGTCATTCTGTTCGAATGAATAACTTTTTTTTTTTAGAAAAACAACTTTTTTGTTTGAAAATTCAACGTGTTGGATGATTTTTTATTTATTGATTGGTTAAACAATCTTTTATGGTTAAAAACTCATCTTTTTGGTTTAAAAAAGCATCTCTTATCGTCCAAATTTCAGCTTTTTCTATTAAGAATTCAACTATTTTTTTAAATTCATTTTTGTGTTAGATGAATTATCATATTCATTGAGTTTTTTTGTATTGGAAAATTAATTATTTTCTTGAAAATTCGTATTTTGCAGTAGAATATACATTAATCTTCGTTGTGAAAAAATAATCATCTTTTTGTTAAAAATGTAACTATTTTGTTGAATTTTCGTTTTTTTTATTTTTGTTGAAAATTAATTTTTCTATGTGCAAATAAAACTATTTCGTTTTTGGTTGAAAATTCGTTTTTTTTTTGTTGAAGATTCATTCATTTTGTAAAAATTAACATTCTTGGGAAAAATTATCTTTTTGGTTAAAAATTAATTTTCTTTTTATTAAAAGTTTTTTTACTTGATAATTTAACTATTCCGTTTCTTGTTGATAATTCGTATTTTTGATAGAAAAATAATTTTGTTGTTGAAAATTCGTTTTTTTTTTTGAAGATTCATTCATTCTGTAATAATTAATATTGTTGCTAAAAATGATCTTTTTGGTTAAAATTCATTTTCTTTTTATTAAAAGTTTTGTTTACTTGATAATTTAACTATTCCGTTTCTTGTTGAAAAATCGTCTTTTTGATAGAAAAATAATTTTGTTGTTGAAAATTCGTTTTTTTGTTGTT
Source organism: Acraspis erinacei (assembly GCA_035041075.1). Taxonomy (NCBI): domain Eukaryota; kingdom Metazoa; phylum Arthropoda; class Insecta; order Hymenoptera; family Cynipidae; genus Acraspis; species Acraspis erinacei. The sequence continues at coordinate 38,194,923 of JAWWLR010000166.1, read as the reverse complement.
CAAGATTCATGCATTTTGTAAAAATTAACATTCTTGGTAAAAATTATATTTTTGATTAAAAATTAATTTCCTTTTTATTCAAAGTTTTTTTACTTGATGATTTAACTATTCCGTTTCTTGTTGAAAATCCCTCTTTTTCGTATCAAAAATGTAACTTTTTGTCTGAAAATATATGCTTTTTGCTAAAAATTCATCTTTTTCATTAGAAAATTAATCTTCTTGGTTGAAAACTTTTTTTTATTAAAAGTTTATTTGTTTGGTGTAAACTTTAACTGTTTTGTTCAAAATTCGTTTTTCTTTAATTGAAAAGTTATTTTTTAACTACAAATTTTACTGTTCTATTTTTTGGTGGAAAATTTCCTTTTGAGTTGAAAATTGCCCTGTTGGGTAGAAAATTCATCTCTTTGTTCAAGATTTGTTGAAAATTCGTCTTGTGCAGTACCATATATATTAATTTTCGTAGTAAAAAAATATTTTTTTTTAAATTAATTATTGTGTTGAAAATTCGTTTTTGTTCTTGTTGTTAAAATTTAATTTTTCTAACCGAAAACATAATATTTTGCTTTTAATTGAAAATTCACCTTTTCAAAAGGAAATTCGTCCTTTTGATACAAATAATTTTTTCTTTTGAAAATTTATCTTTTTTGTTGACGATTGATGTATTTTGCAAAAATTAATCTTCTTAGTTAAAAATTGATCTCTTTGGTTGAAAATTCGTTTCACTGATTGAAAATTTAACTATTTTGTTGAAAATACATGGTTTTTGTTCCAAATTAATTTTTTGATTAGAAAATTAATCTTCTTGGTTGAAAAATTATATTTTTGATTAAAAATTCATTTTTTTCGTGTACAATTTAAATATCTTGTTGAAAAATCGTTTCCATTAAATTGAAATGTTATTTTTTAACTAAAAATTTTACTATTCTATTTTTGGGTGAAAAATTATCTTTTTGAGTAGAAAATTCATGTATTTTGTCGAAAATTGGCCTTTTTTGTAGAAAATTCATAGTTTTTGTTGAAGATTCATCATCTTTGTTGAAAATTAATTTCTTTGGCATAAAGATCAACTATCATGTTGTAAATGTAAATACTTTGTTGAAAATTCGTCTTTTGGGGTCGAATCTATATTAATATTTGCAGTAAAAAAATAATAATTTTTGTGGTTGAAAATTCATCTTTATGGTCGTTATTTCCACTATTTGGTTAAAAAATCATTGTTTTGGTTGAAAATTAATGATTTTAGTTGAAAATTAATTTATTTGTTTTGTTGAAACTTCACGTATTTTGTTCAAAATAATCTGTGTTTTGGTATTAACATAATTCATCAACATCTTTGTTGGTAAAAAATGTATCTTAAAAAAACGTATTTCTTTAGTTGAAATTGAACTATAATATTTGAAAATTTGTTTTTGTTTCCTTAAAAATTATTTTTTTAAATAAAAAATGTAAATATTATATTTATGGGTTGAAATTGATTTTTTTATTTGACAATTCTATTGTACGATTGAAATTGCATATTTTTGGTTAAAGACTCATCATTGTTGTTAAAAGCACATTTTTCTAGAGAATGTGTATTAGTTGAAAATTCAAATATGTTGGTACAAAATTCATATTTTTGGGTTAAAAATTCAAGTTTTTTTTAAAAAGAAAAAATTGTTTTTGGATTACAAATTAATCTGTATTTTTGTGATAAACCTTTTCTTACGAAGATCTTCCAATCCCCTAAACCCCACCAAATCAACTTACGTAATTTGTGAATGACCCCTTATAAAATTCTGTATGACTGTTTTACTCAGTCTTTAAAATAAATTTAGAAACAAACATGATTTGCATTAGCATTATTGATCTCCTAATTATAAGTTTATTTTTATACCTGAAATAAAAATTTATAACAGTCAGTAAAAATAAAAAAGTGGTCAAGGAAAAATCATGGAATTTCGGAATTGTGATTTTGTAGCAACCCTGTTTAGCGCAGTTAAAAATTGTTCGCAGTTTATACGTACAGACGGGAGAAAATTTAGCGTGATCCTTGCCGATTCCTTTGACGGCATGCATGAAAAGATTCATTTCATGACCAGGATTCAGTTCGTTTAGCAGAATATCTTGGTGGATGACTCCCACTTGATTCTCGCCCTCAGGGTAACGTTCAT
>JAWWLR010000166.1:38121331-38134276 GCA_035041075.1 Acraspis erinacei | reverse complement strand
GACGACCTCGCGCTCATCTTGTTTATAAAAAAGAGTGCGAGGTGGCTTTATTGTTTCTTTTTTCTCCCTCTTCTTCAGTTAATAACTAGTGTTTAATATAATTATAATTATAAAAATATAATTACATTTAATATAATTCCTCAAGGAAAATTTTTAAAACTAGATTAAGTTTTTTTGCTTCGTATAAAAAGTATATTTTTTAAATTTTATTGCGGCAATTTGAGGCATTGTGATTGGACCGCGTCGCATCAGAAGCTCAGAAGTAAACATCACTCTTATGCAATATTTTATCGCTCATTTATCTTGAGTTTATTGATTATTCATGACATCGGCAAATTCTATCAAAAACCAGAAGTATTATCCACAAATGATACATTTATCTTTCGATTCATCGATTTTTTTCCACTATTTTCACCATTTATTTTCTACACGTTGTCTGCTACATAACCTTCAAGGCCTTCAAGGGACCCAAGTGACATTTTCAAACATAACCTATATCAATCAAAGTCAAACAAAAACCCACTTGAGGTTGGAAAGCTGCATGTAAAAATTTACATAGGAAATGACATTGATCTTTGGAATTTACTTTGATGTGCTCACCTTACGCCTGGGAGGGGGATGAGTGAAATGTGGTAAAGCTAATCTAATCGGTGAAAACTAGAAAGTGTTTGGAAGCAAAGATGTCAGTAAGAATGGAGTTCCACGATTTACTGGCCGAGAGGCGACAGGATTGTGATATTTTATGGGTTTCGCGAGCCACGAATCCATTACCACCTCATAAATTACCACCAGAGTTGAAGTACTCCAGGAGTCAGGCCATTCGAGCCACCCTCGCTAATCCGCGAGTCAGCATGGTCATCGAGAGCTTGGCTGCTGCTCGCCAGGTCGATAAGTCTGTCATTCTGGCCGAAGCTCGAGCGATGCTCGAGGAAATGGCCAGCAAAGCTCATCTTCCGACAGTTCGTTGGCTAGGTATATGAAATTCTTATTTCCTTTTGCCCAGGCCTCGGAATCACCACACTATTGACAATATTTGCAATTTTTTTTTTAAATCGATGACACGATTTTTCTCCTATTTCGAGAGAAAAAAATGATACTAAAGACACGATTTTCAAATTAACAACATTTATTTTCAATCAAGAAAGGGTTTTCAGCTAATAAAAAAAAATTTGGAATTTTCAATCCAAAAACGTAAGTTTGAAACAAAGCAGTTGAATCTTCAACAAAATAGTGAAATATTCAACACAAAAAGATGAATTTTCTAACAGAAAAAAGTGTAAATTACTGATTAGTTGGATTTTCAATAGGAGGATTAATTTTCTCTCAAAAAAGACGAATCTTGAATAAATTGCGTCAATTTTCTACTAAATATTTTTAACAATGGATGTGATGATAGTTCAAAGTTTATTTGATTAATTTTTAGTTATTTTTTTTCGTTTCTAAATTTTCGAAACATAAAAATCCCCCCCCCCCCCCCTAAAAAGACGAATTTTCAACAAAATACTTACAATTTTAACCGAATGCGTACATTTTTAAGCAAATATCTAATGGATTTTTCAACCAAGAAGATTAATTTACAACCAAAATAGTTGAATTTGAACAAATTTTCAATTAAATAGCTTCAATAATGCATGTGATGTTAATCTATATTTTATTAATTTTTAGTTTCTATTTTTTTCTTTTCCACAATTTTTTCATTTAATAGTCAAATTTTAAATTAAAAAATATCAATTTTTATCTAAAAAGAAGGAGTTTAACTTTCATTAATGAGAATTGTTGAATTTTTAACCTGAGAAAATGAGTTTTCAACAAAGAAGTTAATTGTATTTTCTACCTAAAAAGTAAAACTTTTAAAGAACAATGTAATAATTGATATTTCTACAAAAAATACTTTAAATAGAATTTTAAAAAATAGTCGGGTTTAACAAAAAAGGAGCATTTTTAATCAAAATAGTTGAATTTTTAAACACGCAGTGATCAACTTCGAACAAAAAATGAAGTAGTTAAATGCTAATTGAAAATAATTATTTTTCAATTAAAAAAGAAGGATTGAATTTTATACCAAATTTTAGAATTTTTAACCCGAGAATATGAACTTTTAACAAATAAAGTTTATTTACATCCAATCAGTGGAATTTTCAACAAAATAGTTACATTTTCAATAAGAAAAAGATTACTTTTTAACTAAAAATACTACAAATTTTCAACTAAAATTATAAAGCCCCAAAAAAAAGAATGAACTTTTAAGTATGTTGTTAAACTTTCAACCTAGGAGTTGAATTTTCAACCTAAGGAAATAAATTTTCAAACAAAAAATGTAAAATTTGACATAAAAAAATGCTTTAATAAAAAATTAAAACACAGTTGAATTTAATGAACAAAGATGCATTTTCAAGAAAATAGTTTAATTTTTTAATCAGAAGTGATCAATTTTGAACCAAAAATGGAATATTTAAACGTTTATTGACAGAAAATTATTTTTTATTTAAAAAAAAGGAATTTTTTTCAAAATAGACTGAAATTCATGTCAAATGTTCATTCTGGCGTAGCAAAAAACTAAGAAAAATTCAAAATTTTAAGTTGAATTTTTTTAAGTTAACGAGGGGAAAGGAAAATAAAAAATTGCGTTTTCTCGAAAACCGCGTGGCCGATTTTTATGAACAATATATGTTATGGCGACAGATTAGACAATTCACCGAAAAATCCAAGAGAATTTTATGGTCTAAATTACAAGTAAACAAATTTTTGGAATTTTTTTGAGAATTTGTTTTAAGGTGATGTTTTTGAGTAGCTTGACAAATACATGCCAGTAGTTTGGTCATTTGATTATTATCGACACAGTAATAAATCTTTGGGATATGAAAACGTTGGAAATAAATGACAGCTGCATTGTGAAACAAGTGAAAGCCGCTCATAGAGCAACAGTGATCCCGGTGATCCCATTGTATGCGAACTTTTCTTTGCGCTTGCATAGGGTCAGCGGACTCATTGGTCGCAGTTAGCGCGCATTTTTTTGCCATTTGTAATGGTTATTTATTTTACTCACGATTTTTTTTGTATTACTCGTTTGTGAAGCTCGCAAACTGCTTCTCGCAGCTCAAAAACAACACCCTAAAAGAAAATTCTCAAAAAAAATCAAACATTTTTTACTTGTTAATTTAGCAATAAAATTCTCTTTAATTTTTTTATGAATCAGCCACTATAACATATATTTTGTTTATAAAAATCGGTGAAGCAGTTTTCGAGAAAACCCTCTTTTTTATTTTCCTTTCCACTTGCATAACTTTCAAAAAAATTCTATTTGAAGGTTGAAATTCTTAGTTTTTTACTACCTCAGGATGATTATTTGACATGAATTTCAGCCTGATATGAGCGTACTAGTTGATATTTCAACAAGGACTTTAATTTAAAATTAAAACACTAGGATTTAACCCCAAAAAAATGGTTTCCTCCTAAAAAAAGTCGAATTTTCAACAGGGTACAGAAATTTTCAACCTTTTTGTGAAAAATGTATTTTTCACAAAATACATACATTTTTAACTGAATACATACATTTTTAAGCAAATAGTTGAATTTTCTATCAAGAAGATTAATTTACGACGAAAAAAGACGAATTTTGATAAATTTTATTCTTTTTATCTTTTTTCGCTTAATAGTCGAATTTATAAATTGAAGAAGATCAATTTTGATCTAATAATACAGGAGTTAAACTTTCATTTATGATAATTTGCAATAAAAAAAAGACAAAATAATTTTCTACAAAACAGTTTAATTTTGCACCAACGATTTCAATTTTATACCAAATTTTTAAAATTTCATCCAGAAAAGATCAATTTTAAACAAAAAGGTAATTTTAAACCAATCAGTTGAATTTTCAATTAAAAAATTACTTTTAAACCCAAAAACCCTAAGAAGATATATTTCAATCAAAAAATGCAATAGTTGATATTTCAACAAAAAAGATTTAAATTAAATTTTTTTAAACAGTTGAATTTAACCAACAAAGATGAATTTTCAACAAAATACTTGATTTTCAACAAAAAAATTGATTTTTTCACACAAAAAATGTTAAACATCACATACATTTATAACCTGATAGATGAATTTTCAAGCCAGAAGATTATTTTTATAACTAAAAGGATGAATTTTAAACAAATTACATACATTTTCAAGCAAATAGTTAAATTTTTTACTAAATTATATTTGTTTCGTGCCCAAACTACACATTTTTTACAAAATATTTATATTTTCAACAAAAAGGTTAATTTTAAACCGTAAAAGATTAATTGTTAACCAGGCAGTTAAAGTTAAACCTAGAAAAGTGGAAGTTTCTACAGAAAGAGATCAGTTGAATAATTCTGTTGAAATTTAAGTGGAAAAACAAGAGGACAGGGAAAGGCTGATGCCTGCGATAATAAAATAGGAATTTTGATCATTTACAGACTGAAGAATAACATGTTAAATAATCATTGAAATTCAATTTTAATATTTGAAAAATTTATAAACACTACCTCGGCACTATTTATTTAATTTTGTGACATTATTTACACAATTTTCGATCTCGAAAGTGATGCCTTTTGTCGCTATTATTTATTTAGAAGTGCACAGAAGTTATCAATATTTGTTTATTCTACTTCAATCTGACTTTGAAAAGTTAATCAAAGATATCTTGTTGTCCGAGATATCATATCTTGTCCTATATTATTTTTGATAATTGTGTGACTCAAATATTGTCTTCAAATATCACGTTTCTGATGCATTTTACGTAAAAGTTTTAAAGTACGAAAAAATTAATAAATTGCCGAAAAAAACTAAGAAAAACATAATGTTCTGACGTAAATATTTCAAAAGTCATTACGTCTTAAAGATGTATATCAGTGAAAAAAAGCGTTAAATATTTTTTTTGGCATAAGATCTTGTACTCAGTATATCCTACATAAAGGTGTTATGGAAATGAGTTGAAATATGTAGATTAAATTGCCTTTAAATGGCTTTTAAATTGATTCCTGGTTTATAGAATTCTTTGAGAAGAATTCTTTAGTCGAATTTTTTAGTCGAATTTTTTTTACAAACTGAATAATTGAATAATATCAATGTTTCGTTCCAGTGTTATGAATAGTTCATATTGTAAAATTATGCCCATTCTTCCTGTTCATGTCAGTATTATTGTGTTAGAAATATATAAATTAGCAATAAATCATTTGTAAATTTTTTTTAAATGACGTTTTAAAACTTAAACTTTTAACTATTTGCTTTCTCGAGCAAAACAGATATCTTTTACACATGTTTCAAAATGTAAAAAAACAGGAAGTCAATCAATATTAATTTTAGGGAATTTTTTTGGGCGCAAAATTAAAGGTTTTTAGAGGAGAAAACTTAACTCATTACTTGTTCTTTTCGGAAAAATCACATAAATTGTTTGAAAAACAACAAATATCGAGTTATTTAAAAAGGGGATATAACGATTTTTTGTCATATTCGGGCAAAAATACTCAAGAAACATCCCCAAAACATAATTTATCGGGTAAAAACTTTCATCTGCTTTTTTTTTAAGTTAAAGCGTTTCAAACAATTGAATTTTTCACTAAAATCGAGATACTTGCAGATACTTATCACAGGGCCCACCAGACCCAAAAATATATAAAAATTAAATTAAATTTCAAGACAAGTATACCACACAGAAAAAAGAAATTTACTGATCAAACTAAACCCTTTTTCATGGAAAAAATTAAAAAAGGATGTTCTTTGACAACTATGTATGGAATATTCCACACATAGTTGTTCAAAAATGATATTTTTCATATTTGTGTTTAAAAAAAGATCTATTTCGATCGAAAAATTTCTTTTTCCTCTTGAGTAAATGTCTTCAAGTGCAATTTTTTATTTTTTGAAAATTTTCAGTTCGTTTTGTTTTTCCTTGTACTATCCCAATATCAAAAATGTTGTTTAACCCTTAAGAGTACGGTGGAAAGTATACTTCACTCTTACTTTTTGCAGTTTTTCCAATATAACTTAGTTATTTTTGGCACTATAAGATGGGATAAATACTTATTTACTTACTCAGTAAATTTGCGATTCCATATGCTGGTTTGAGATTTTAAAAATCATTATCAGTTTTCGAGAAAAAAATTTGAAAGACCGAAAATTTCCAATGATGTCCTGTTCCAATGATGTCCAATTTTCTGATGTTGATTTTTCTTGCTTCTTCACATCCTAAAGTAATATTGGTACAGAAAAAAACTGTTTTCATTCTTGCGAAAAATGTATGCTTGAAAGGGTTAAACAAAAAGTAACCCCCTTATAATCCGTGAATTCCTCCCCCCTCAACGAATAATGGATATATTAAATTTCTAGTTCAAAAAATTTATTTTCAACAACAAAAAACGATTTTTCAACCAGAAATAGATCTTCAGCTAATAAAATTAATTTTTAACAAAGTTCTTCAGCTTTCAACCAATGACTTGAATTTTCAATCAGAAATGTTTATTTTGTACCAAAAAAGATGAATTCTCAATGAAATGCAAACATTTTTTAACCAAAAAGTTGAATTTTGAAACAAGACAACTAATTTTTTTACCAAAGAAGATGAATTCTTCACAAATTAAATTTTTAACTGAATAGTTTTAAGCGAGCAGACTTTTCTTTTTAATTTTTTCTGAATTGGAAGAGGCCCTTTTTATTTTTATAATATTTTTTTGAATTGAAAGAGATGAAATTTTGGTTATTTATTTTTCTACTGAATTGGAAAATTCCATTTTTTTCCTTTTAAAATTTTTAGTTAGCTTAAGTGAAGAATTTTTTATTTTGAATTTTTTTCTGAATTTGACGTGGAAATTTTATTATTTTTAACAGTTTTATTGGGTTGAAAGACGAAATATTGATTTTTGATTTTTTTAATTGTAAGAGGAATATTTTCTTATCTTTAAAATTTTTACAAAGTTGGAAGCGACGAAATTTAAGTTATTTGTTGTTCTGAATTGGAAGAGGCCGTTTTTCTTTTTATCATTTTTATTAAGCTGAAGGGAAGAGTTTTTTATTTTCAGTATCTTTTCTTAATCTGGAAGAGGGCAATTTTTTATTTTTAACATTTTAATTTAGTTGGAAGGGAGAAAATATCGATTTTCGAATTTTATGAATTAGAAGATGAGGGAATTCTTTTATGAATTTTTTTCTGATATGGTAGCGGTACATTAAAAAAAGATTTTTGTCCAGTTGAAAGGGAGGCAACTTTTTTTTAATTTGGAAAAGGCGTATCTTTTTTTTTAAATATTTTTATTGAGTTAGAAGGAAGGAAATTTTGGTTATTAATATGGTTTTTCTGGATTGGAAGGGGCCAATTTTGTCTTTTTAAAATTTTTTATTGAGTGGACGGGTGCGGTATTTTTAACACTTATATGAAATTTGTTAACTTTTAATTTTCTATTTTGTCCTGAATTGGAAGAGGGACCATTTTTATTTTAAACATTTTAAATAATGTGAGTTGGTACAGAGGATTAGTTTTAACTTACAGTATTGAAAATTATAACGTGGATTTATGCTTTTGAACCTAAAATCTTTTAACTGGCCAATTTAAAAAAGTAAAAAAAATATCTTATTTTGCAGTTTAATGGCATTTCATTTAAAATTGTTAATTTAGAATGTGTTAAAAGTTTTCATTTTATACGTGTAAATTATTGGGCGTTTTAATTAAAAACTTGTCAAGCTTCAATTTTATAAGTTTAAAATTAAAAATAATTCCACTTTGACTGTTTTAATTTGCAGTGCAGGTTTTATTTCTTAAAATGAAAAAATTTTCAGTTCTGATAAGTTCGAATTTTTGAATTTCAATGAGTGAAAAATGTTTTTACACAGTGGAAAAGCCGGGTATTTTTTCCTCAATTAAAACGGCTACGCTGAAAGTCCTCTTTGTCATACTGCCAAAAAATTGAAATTGAATTAATATAATAGTCCTTATTATAAGAATCTATATAATGATTATTCATTTCAGGATTGTTAATTACAAAATTTATGAAAAGAATCCTGATAAGTGTTCGGCTGAACAAGAAATTTTTACTGAGTATACGAAATCAGATGAGCACTGCTCAAGTGCAATATGTTTACGCTCCGTCGCACAGAAGTTACCTTGATTTTGTATTACTATCATACATACTTTTTTCTTATGACATGGCTCTGCCCAATATTGCGAGTGGAATGGATTTTTACCGGATGCAAGTTGTCGGAGAGCTTTTGCGAAAAACCGGAGCATTTTACATGAGACGCAGTTTTTCTACTGATAAACTTTACAAAGAAATATTTCGAGCCTATGTCGCTTCGATTGTGGCTCACAGCGATCGGGCAATCGAATTTTTTATTGAAGGGACCCGGAGCAGAAGTCAGAAAAGTCTTGCTCCTAAATATGGTAACTTATATTCTCTAGGTTAAATAAGATACGAGGGATTGACTATTCGAAGTATACACTAAATTTAAGAGACTTCAGAAATTTCAAAAATTTCATATAGATTAAAAAGATTTTGAAAAAATTTCCAAGATTTTAAAGATTAAATTTTTTAAATATTTCACGAGACTTTAACAAATCTACAAAAGTTTTTTAAATTTGACAAAGATTTCAAAGATTTCACGCAGGTTCCAAATATCTTCCACAATTTAAAAAGATCTCACAATGATTTTGAAGGATTTCTAAATATTTTATCAAGAGTTCAAAGATTTCACAATGATTTAACATTTTTTTAGACATTTAACAAAGATTTTAAAAAGTTCCAAAAGATTTCACAAAAAAATTTTTAATAATTCAAAGGATTTCAAACTGTTTTACGAAGATTGAAAAGATTTAAATTATTTTTAATGATTTCCAAGATTCTATATTCAACAAATATGGCAAAGATTTCACTATTAATGAAAACCTTTTATAAAGATTTCTCACAGATTCCAAATATTTCACAAGGATTTCGCAGATTTCAAAATATTCAAAAGATTTCCAAAGGATTTTAAAATATTTTACGAAGCTTTAAAAAATTTCACAACGATTAAAACCTTTCCATAAAGAATACAAAGATCTCAAACGATTTTAAAGATTTCACAAAGCTTTCAAAGCTTTCAAAATATTTTTAAAAGATTAACAAATTTCACCATTATTTTCCAAAATTTCTCAAGATTTAACAAAAAAAAATTCAAATATTTTAAATGATTTCAATATCTACAAAAGATTCCATAATTTTTTTAAATGATTTAAAAATATTTGACAGGTCTTCAAAAGAATTCAAAGGATTTGAAAAAGATTCCAAAGGTTTTAAAAAATTAAAAAGATATACAAATGATTCCATTAAATTTCACAGATCTTCAAGAGAATTAAAAAAATTTGACAAAGATTTACTAATGATTTCAAAATATTTTACTACGATTTAAAATATTTCAAAATAATATTAGAAATATTTCACAAAGATTTCAGATACCAAAAGGTTTGAAAAACATTAAGATTTCGCAAAGATGACAAAAGATTTCAAAGATTTTATAAAGATTTCACAAAAATTCCAAAGATTTAATAAACATTTCTAAATATTTCAATTATTTCACGAAAATTGCAAGTATTTCAATCGATTTCACAAAGCTCCCAACGTTTTAATAAGAGTTTCAACAGATTTAATATATTTCACGAATATTTCAAGGATTTCTAAAGATTTTAAAGATCTGCAAACCATTTCAAAAGGCTTTAAAAGAATTCAAAAGGTTTCATAAAAATTGTAAAGGTTTCAAAAGATTGAACAAAGTATTTAAAAGATTTACAAATTATTTTGTTAAAAAACTTGCAAATCTTTAAAAAGATTTATTACAAATTCACAAAGATTTCTCAAGATTTAAACAAAATATTTTACGAACATTTAAATCGTTTCACAAAGATTTGAAATATTTCACAAAGATTTCAGATTTCACGTTGATTCTTAAAAGATTAAAAAAATATTTCATATAATTTAACAAAGATTTCAAAGTTGTTCAAAAGAATTCAAAAAGATTTTACAAAGATCTCAGAAGTTACAAAAGAGTTTAAAAGATTAACAGATTATTTCAGAATATTTTACGAAAATTTCAAATACTTCACAAAGGCTTGTACACTAAACTTCAAAAGCGATCAACCCCTCGATGAGATTAAAAAAATAGAAAATAAACTTGAATTATATATGCATTAAATGATATATACTTTTCAGGCTTGTTGTCAATGATAGTGGAGGTTCTATTTCGAAGCGACGTGCCTGATATTCAATTCATACCAATCAGTATCAGTTACGACAGGCCTCTCGAAGAAACTTTATTCGCTTACGAATTGTTGGGGGTGCCAAAACCAGCTGAAAGTACCACGAAACTTTTAAAGTCACTTTCCATTCTTCGAGAACCACACGCTCATGGGCATGTTTATTTTAATTTCGCCGAGCCTATTTCGGCGAGAGAGTACTTAGACATGCACGTTCGTAAATCCAGTGCCTTATCACCGAATGCAAAGCTACCCACCGACAAAGTGAAGCAATTAGCATATTCTATCATAGAAAGTCACAAGAAAAACGCAGTACTAATGCCATTTAATATCGTCGCTCTTTTGTACAATGAGAGGATTCATTCGCATCCAGGAGAACCATACAGTTTTGACAACTTACTCGAAGATTACTCTTGGATGAAAAGTATTCTAGTCAAATCGGTTGGAGCTTTAGTATTCCCGAAAGATGTGGAGTAAGTATTTGTTTCCGAATTTATTTGGTAAATGTCTACTTTTGTTTTAAATGAAAGACATGAAAAGTTTTTGGTAAATTACTTTCTTTTTAGTAACTAGTTACATTTAGTAGATAAATGAACTTAAGTTACCTAAAAAAGTACTTTATTCACTTCCTTCATTGCATAATAAAAAAATTAAAATAAAGAAGATGATAATACATAAAAACCTAATTAAAAAAGAAATAGACATCAGTTAAAGTAAATAAAAAATACACAATATATTTCGAAAAGTGAACAACAATGTATATTTAGAATATAATTCAAATTGAGTAATAGACATGTTACTTTTTTCATCAGCCTTTAAAAATATTTTTTCTTATTGAATTTCAAGTTAAAATCATGACTTACGTATACAGTTCTAACAATCCTATTCCCCCTTTTCACTATAGTATGCAAATCATTATTTTTTATTGATGACATAGTTGAAAATACTACTTAAATGTGTAGAATTTCGGACAAAACACCTTATCTATTATTAAATTTGAAACGCCTTAAATTCCTCATATTCCAAGTAAAAATATTGCATTTTCAACAAAATGGATAATTTTTAACAAATTAGTTGAATTCCAAACAAAAAATGAACTTTCAACAGAAGAGTTACATTTCTGATAAAGAAAGATTGTTCAGTCACTTTTTCAACCAAGAAGTTGAATTTTTAGCCAAAAAAAATCCATTTTTTTTACAAGAAACAATGACTTTTCAAACCAAAAAGAACACTTTTGTACAAGACTTGAATTTTAAAGCCAAAAGGATGAATTTTCAACAAAAAAGTTATTTTTCAACCAAGTAGTTTGATTTGATGCCAAAACAGTCACATTTTTAACAAAATACATCAATTTTGAACAAAGAAGTGAATTTTCAACGAAATAATTGAATTTTTAGCCATTTTCATACCAAAAAGACGAAGTTTAAACGAAAGAGTTCTATCAAAATATTTAAATTTTCTACACAAAAAAAGAATTTGAAACAAAATGGTTAAATTGTGAGCCAAGGAAAGCTTGAAAAGACAAATTTGAATTAAAAAGCTAAACCCTCTACGGAATTTTTATTACCAAAGAAGGTAACTTTTCAAATAAAAAAAACACTTTTCAACAAAAGAGTTGATTTTCAAAAAAAAGCTCGTTTTTAACAAACTAGTTGAATTTTCTACCCTAATAGTTTAATTTAAAAAAAAAAATAAATGAATTTTCAACAAAATTTTTAATTTGAATTCAAATAGTTAAATTTAACGAAAAAATTCTCAATCGAATCAGATGAATTTTCTATCAAAATAGCTGAATTTCCATAAAAAAAATGAGATTGAAAATTCAATCAAATAGTTTAACTTTCTAGCAAAATAGTGCAAATACCATAACATATTTTAATTTGAAATCAAACACAAACCAGATTAATTGTCTGCAAAAATAGTTGAATTTTCAACAACAAAAAGCCGAATTTTGAACGAAGGAAGAAAAAAATCTATTAAAGTGTTGAATTTTAAAACCAAAGATAAAAATTTACTATGGAACTAGATCTATTTTCGAACGAAAGAGCTAAATTTCTAACAAAAAAATTAATTTTCTAATACAATATTTGAATTTTCCGCACACAAAAAAACGAATTTGAAACAAAATGGTTAAATTTTCAACCAAGGAAATGAATTTTTAACGAAAATTATGAATCTTTAATCATTTTTGAACCAAAAAAAAAGATAAAGTTTGAACAAAATAGCTGAACCCTCTAAGGAATGTTTCTTACCAAAAAAGACGACTTTTCAAATAAAAAAACAACTCTTTTCAATAAAAGAGTTGCATTGTCAACAAAAATGTTCGTTATTTTTCAACTTAAATTCAATCGAAATCTTTGCATTTTTAGCCAAAAATTAATCAGATTTTTGTGCCAAAATTTGACCAATTTTGAAACGAAAAAGTTGACTTTATACAAAGAAATAAAGAAAAATTCACTTAATTGTTAAATTTTTAAACGAAAAATACGAATTTTCTACAAAATAGTTGCATTCTCAAACCGAAAATATTAATTTTCAACCAAAGATTTATTTTCAAACCAAATAGTTGAACTTTCTACCAAAGTAGTTACATTTTTACCCAAAATACGTGAATTCTCAACAAAAAAGTTAATAGTTGATATTTCAACAAACAAAGTACTTTAATTAAAAATAAAAATAAATAGGATTTAACCAAAAAATTG
>JAWWLR010000166.1:38093564-38108104 GCA_035041075.1 Acraspis erinacei | reverse complement strand
CTGGGATATCCTTGGGACAACCTGGGAGATAAATGGGATCCAATGGGATATCCCGGTTTATCCTATTGCTGTGAGGGCAGAGTCTTAAATTCGTATAACCTTTTTAACCTTTATAATATTTATTATTAATCTTTATAATCTTTATAATATTTATAAAACTTAATCTTTATAATCTTATATAAATGGAATAAAACAATTTAAAATTAAAATGGAAAAATAAATAATTTATTCTGCTGGAGAGTTAATAAATTTAAAATAAAATTTTCGGAAACGTTTACAAGTTATTAAATAATTCTGATCTATTTAAAACGTCTTAAATTCCTTAAAATATTTTTGACTGACTCGAATTTGTCTCTAAATTTTGAAAAACCATTGAATATGTAAAAAAATTGCCTTATAATCTTCTAAATTTTCTCAAGAATTTTAAGATTTTTCTTTATTATTTTGAAATCTTTCGAAATTCATTTAAAAATCCTCAAGTTTACTTTCGGAATCTTTATAAAAAAACTATTCCAAAAATCTTTTAAAGTTTAAAATTATGTTTGAATCTCTTCAATTTTATTAAATATTTGTTGAATTTACTCGATTTAATTAAATTAATTTTTTGTCTTACTAAATTCAAACATTTTGCTTTAAAATTTTTCAAAATAAAAAATAATTAAAAATTTTCACACGAACATCAAGAAAATTCTTTTTTTTTTTTAATCTTATCAGATCTTGTAAACCTTCTATTCTTTAAAAATTATTCAAATTTTTCCTGTTTTTTTTTAATTCTACAAAATTAAAAAAATTGTCTTTTAAATCTTTCAGATTCTCCTTTAATTTTTTAATATTCTGAAAAGTTTTGAATTTTTTAAAAATAATCTTTTAAAATTAATTTTTCGAATCTATTTTTTTGCATTTGCGTGAAACCTTACAAACATCTTAAAAAATCTTTACAAGTTTTAATTACTTTTTAATCGTTTTAAACCTTCTGAATATCTCTTAAACTTATTACTTAAATTTCTTCCAAAAGCAAAATTTTGCTTCAAAATCTTTTACACGCTTTTTAAAAATGTTAGGAAATAATTCAAAATGATTTTTGATCTTTTTTCAATTTCGTCTTAGAATGCATTAAAAAACAATCATTCCCCATGAATCTTAAGAATTTTTTATATTCCCTTGATACCTTGCAAAATTCAGTTCATCTAAACATTTTTTAAATCCTGAAAAATTTTCTCAAAAAGTTTTCCATATTCTTTTTACATATATTTTGAAATCATTGAAACTTAAAATTATTATTTTAAAATAAAACCTAAACCATTCAAAATTGTCCCAGAACTCTTGAAAAAAATGCAAACTCCTCAAATCTTTTATAATTATCAAAATATTTCTAAACATTTTTTGAATTCTTCCAAATAAGTTCTTGCCCATAATTTAATTTTTATGTTCTCTTCAAAAATGTAATAAATTTTACAAATTATATAGTGTTAGCAAAGTGTTATGAACAAGATTATTTCCGATTATTCATCAATCATTTACAATTGAAATTTTCTCTTATACCAATAATCTTTAGAAACATTTAGAAATAAATTGTATGATGAATTAAAATTATTTATTTAGAAATTTTGATATACAAAGTTGATAGTACAGGAAATTAATAAATTAAAAATGTTGCGTGATCGGGTCAAAATACACTTAAGGCCGACAGCCTAAGACCTCTAAATGCCTACGACATATATTTTATACCAAATTTCAAAAATATTTGCGCCCTCGATTAGTGATTAAAAAAATAACAAAAAATTTTGTGGCACTATTTTTCTCATATTTAAAAAAAATTATATGAGTCCTATGTCTGTAAGTGAAGAAATTTTGTTTAACAGATTTGAATTTAGGTTTAGAACATTTATATTATATTACATTAATTTTTTTAAATTTCTTTTATTTTTGACAGGTGGCTATTTTCACGTGTGATGCGATGATCACGTGGTGGGATAATGTAACGAAAGCGAACGCAAGTGACGTAAACAAACAGAATGTCGCAATCCGCGTGGCAAACGAATTCGGCAGTCAATCAGTCATATTCGGAATGTGAAATTCTTTCCTTAGTTGAGTAATATTTCTGAAAAGATATTGAAAAATGTGTTGATACCGTGATTCTAACCTCAAAGGATATTTTGAAACTTGAAAAATGGATAACCTCCTAAACAAGTTTTCAGGCTTCAGTGCAGGACACGAAAAAGCCTTAAAACAAGGAATTTACAATGCGGTGGCACTCTTGCTTTTATGCTTAATTTGTTCCGCGGGATACGGACTTTATATTATCCTGAGTCCTTTCGTGAAACCTTTAATTTGGGCATTATTATGTGGCTCGGTGTTGTTTCCTTTCAAGTGTTCTTTGGCGACGACTGTGCATTCCTGGTTCAGCTGGTCAGAAGCTTCTCACAGGCCTCTGGCCGTTAATTTAACTATGATACCTATCTATATCGTGGATGATGTTTCTCAAATTATTGGATCTTTTCTTCGAAAGCACTTCAAGTATATTTTTGGTGCTGTCTCGCTCGCAACGATTGGCTCTCTAGTTTATAATTACATGCCTAACATTTTCATGTGTCTGGTTTGGAGAATTGGTATGCTAGGAAATATGATTCTTGGATTCTTTATTTCCACTTGCAATACCTGGATGGTAAGTATTCGTCACCCTTTTTTTAACTTTTTATGTTATTTATTCAGAGTGCCAGTGGTGCAGTTCTAAAAGAAAAATTAAAAAATTTTTAAAACTTCAGAAGCGCGGGGCTTTTTTCTCTAGGTGGGGGCAAATTGTACATAAATAATAGTAAATGAACAATAAATAGCATCTAATAAATAATAATAAATAAAGATATAAATTTCATATTACCAAATCTTATAAATTAAAAAATATATATATTTTTAGTATTTCGCAGATTTCGGATAGATTTCAATGTTTTCGCAGCGATTTCAATCATTTCACAAATATTACCAAATATTTCAGGAATATTTCAAATATTTGGCAAATATCTCTTAGGATTTCAGAAAGATTTCAAAGGAGTATAAAAAGATTTTAGGAAATTTCGAAGATTTTTTAGAGACCTAGCCTAGTCTAGCGGACCGCGAATTTTGTTTCTATTGCAAAATCTACTTTATGTTACTTCATTTCCTTTTTATTGTTTAGACAAGAATTTGATGGCTTCACTTATCGTATATGATGTCATCAAGGTTTCTCTATGATTGCTTAAGCTCTGTTAATGTTATTATATGAGAGTTAACATTTTTTCTCTTAAGCAAGTTGAAATCTATCAAAATTATCAATTATTTATTTAAGAAGATACTGCACGCTTCGAGAATATATTTCAACTTCAATCGTGACCTGAGTCTCAGTAATCGTAATGCCAATTTTTTTTCTTTTTGTTTAATTTTAAATGTAATTAATTTCAATTTAATACTTTAAAATGCCAAAAATAAACGGGTTTTATCATTAAATGTTGCTTTTAATCTATTTTTAAACAATATATATCCAAATTATAACCAAGTTGCACGATTATTGAGACCGTCACGATTAATAGGACATGTACTCGAATAAACATTTTTATAAAGCTGTTGCAAATAAATCGGAAAAATTCTAAGACATCTCTTCTTGAGGAAAATAATAATCAAAATTAAACGGATATTTTAAATAAATCAGAAGAAAATATATTTAAATTTGTTTAACATTCTGGTTTCAACGTTAAATGTGTTGCGCCATGCAAGCAAAAAATTTCACTATAATAATGAAGTTAATGAGATTAAAACTTTTTAAAAGAGTTTTCAGAGAATTTCGTAGAAATTCAGAAAATTTCAAAGGATTTAAAAAAGGTTATCTACTAATTTCAAGGATGGCAAAGGTGTCTTTAAAGTCAGGGAAAAGTAGGAATTTCCTCAAATTTTATAGAATTTTACGATCTTTTAAAAAATGCCAAGAAATTTTCAATTGGTCTAAATAATTTAGTGAATTCAAAGAATTAAACAAATTTCAGGCTATCGTTTAAACTCCAAAGAAGTTTCAAAAGATTTCAAAAGATTACAGAGAATTAAAAATACTTTAGGGTATTTTGAAAGTTTAAAAAGAATTTTTAGCAGATTTTAATGTAATAATGAAAAGGTATTCCAAAGGATTTTAGGGTATTTTGAATGTTTCCAAAGAATTTCAAACAGATTTTAATTTAATAATTTAAAGGTATTACACAGGGTTGTAGTTAGGGTATTTTTGAAACTTCGAATTAATTTTAAAGAGATTCAGAAAGTTTCAAAAGATTTCAAAGGGATTGAAATACTTTAGGGTATTTAAAAAAATTTAAAGGAATTTTAAATAGATTTCAATAATTTGAAGTGATTTCAAAGAATTTAAAAGATTTAGGATTATTTTTAATAATTGCAAATAAGTTTTGAGATCTTCACAACATTACAAGGAATTTCCAAAGGGTTTAAAGTATTTAAAATATTTTAGGATATTTTCGAAGATTCCAAGGCGTTTTCATGAACTTTAAAAAGTTCTATGTGATTTAAAAAATTTCAAAGAATTTGTAAAATTTTTGGATTTCAAGGAATTTTTATTTGATTTAAATCATTTGAATAGATTTCAAAGAGTTTGAAATATTTTAGGGCATTTTAAAGATTCCAAGGCATTTTTAAGAGATTACAAAAATCTCAAATGATTTCTAAGGATTTAAATCGTTTTAAGGGATTTAAAATTTTTTCATTCAGTTGTATTAAAGTATTTTCTAGTATTTTGGAATATTTGGAACGATTTTACAGGACATACAAGCTTCTAAAATACTTCAAAGATTCGAAGTGATTTTATAACGTTTTTGAGGCTTTTAATGATAGTAAGGGTTTTTTAATCCATTATCCGCGGCAATTTTTCTCATTTTCCTTAAATTTCTCAAAAATTACTTTCAATTTTACTGTAATCAATGACCGAATCCTTTTCAAATCAGGCAGGGCCCTACACTTGAAATCGCAGAATCACTCTTGGGCGAAATATATTGTTTTTTAAAGGAAATTAGGCGATGAGTATTTTTCCGATTTTCAAATTGAATTTTTTCTAAAAATGTATGCGTATTTGAATTTCGTGCAAGCGGTTTTTCTGAAAAAATTAAAAATAGATTTTCTCAAAAACTCCCCCCCCCCACCTTTGAATTTTTTGTGAATTTTTTTTTAACTTTTACTTTGATAATGAATATATCTTATGAGTTTGATGCTTGCTAAATAACATTTGTAACTAGGAGAATTCTTTTTTGTTACAAAAGAATTTTATACTTTTTCTTGGAAACAATGATAGATACAAAAAATGTTAGATAACAGTTTGCATGTATATAAAAGTTCTATGAAAAACGTCTCTTATTCGTTTGCGATATTTTTCATAGTTTACGAAAAAAAATTTTAAACTACATTTTTCAGGAAAATAATTCGCCCGGCCTCAAAAATGGCTTAACCCGCATGATCCTGCTAAGATGCCTTTTTTTATTAGTAGAAACTTAAAAAGAATATTTTGAAAAATGAAATTGGTAGGGTTTTCAAGACAACCTTTTTTATTATTTTCTTCAAATTTTTAAAACAGGAAAAAGTATAATTTCGGCTGCCATTTTGTTAAATTTGAAAAATTCTGTTTGAAAATCGGAAAAACACGTATCGCCTAATTTCCTTTAAGAAACAATATATTTCGCCCACGAACGATTCTGCAATTTTTTAAATTTTTGCCAAATTCAAAAGAACACTAGTCACTATATTAATTTACGTTAGTCACATTTATTCCCTTTTTGGATTTGAAATTAGTAAATTAGGCTGCTGTTGCCCTGAGAATAATAAATGAAGAATTTATAAATTAAATTAAAATTATTTTATTCCCTTTATGAAAGAAACATCAGGGACAAGTCAGGGAATTTTGGAAATACAGTTTTGCTGCCATCCTGATTTCACCATAATTTAGGAATTATATTTTATACCAGATTTAAAACATAGTTATCTTCTCAATTTAATATTTAAAAAATTGCATGACGCTATTTCGCCGTTGTTTTTAAAATGTCATGCTACTATTGACTACTATGTGAAATGAAATTGAAATAAGGATATTAGGATGTAAAAAATCGATTTTCTGCAGATTTCCTTGATCCTGGTCGGTTACCTATCAGCTCTTTACATCTACTGGAAGCCAGAGAACTCGCTACAATTCCACTTATCTGCATGTGTCATTTGGCTGCTGGTCAGTCTCTACATCTCCAACATCCTCGGAACATATCCAGTCATAGTATTCTGCACTCTGCAAGTCCTCCTCGTAGTTGGTTTCATTTATGAAGTTTTAGCAATCCTAGAACGCCAGGAATTAGAAGGCAACAGCCTCTCATTTATGGAAGCAGCAATTAATTTAATACGAAACGACTCTCGAACCTGCTGGCCCGATTCAATCGATAGACCAACATCCCCAGGTGATGAAGATGCAATCGAAGACGTGTTAGAAGCAAACATCAAATCCATGGTTTCCATCGATGAAAACAATCCAGAAGTCACATCGAGTACTCCCGTAGAAAATAAACCTAGAGTTATACCGAAGCTCAAAGACACACCAAAAGCTCTTACAGTCGATGCTGATCCTGCGAAATCGCTCATGTTAAGAGGACCAAAGTCTTCTGGAAGCTCGACACCAATCATGAGAACTATTGTAACAGAGAGGTATTTCTTGAAGAAATTAGGAGCTGATTTGAGAATGTCTTTGGATATCGAAGACAATAAAGTTGATACGGATAAGTACATGAAGGGAACTATGTATGCTTGCGCAGGGATGCTTCTCTGGAAGCACAAATGGATTTTTCACATTTTGATCATCCCGATAGCGTATTATTTCATCAAACAGTTTGGCAGCTACTTCGGTCTTTGGACTGTAATACGGGGACGAATTCAAGGGGTGATTGATAATGTGAAAAACTGGTGTGACGAGAGACTGAATGGTTTGTTGCCGGTTCATGTTCGAGGCTTGTATAAAGTTATCATAATCGTTGATCAGAAGTTGACGACAATTTTGAAAAGATCGGTCGATTCTGTTGCCACTGTTGCTGTGATTCTGGGTCTACTAGTTTTTACTATTTGTGCTACGATATTCATTACGATACAGGTGAGGAAGGACGTTTCATAATCTTTGGTCACTCCTTGAAATAATTTGTTATTAACAGGTCTTTATTTTTATTTCAGGAATCACAGTTAGTCTCCTCTTTTACCTAATCACATATCTTCCCCTTACATTTGAAAAGTTCCCTGTAGCACCTCAAATGTAGAATTTAGACTCATTTTTCCCTTGGTCCCTTTTTTTTGGTACTAGATTAATCAATTCTGTAGTTGCAAATTAAAAACATCTTTATAGATTTAACAGGTTTCGTTGGCCAAAGTGCTCTAAAAATAGGAGAAGTAAGCAGATTTTTTATGAACATTGAGGAATAACTTTTTTAAATCAAATTAATGTAGGTAATAATATTCAATTCAAATTGAGATGTTTATAATTCATAATATTTCAAGTAAAAATATTACATTTTCAAAATACTGGATGAATTCTTAACATTTTACTTGAATTTTCAACGAAAAATATGAGTTTTCAACCAACAAGATTAATTTTATACTAGAAAGACGAATTTTCAACTTATATTGTAAATTTTCTCAAAAAGAATTTAAATTAAAACCATAACCAGTTAAATTTATCTAAAAAGAGGGCCTTTTAACAAAATTGTTCAAATTTAAACCCAAGTAGTTACACTTACAATAAAAAAGATGAATTCTCAACGAAAAATGTAATAGTGTTAAAATTTCAAACAAACAAAAAACAAGATTTCAATTTTAAATAAAAAACAGTTGGATTCATCCTAAAAAGACGAATTCACGATTGAACATTTAACATAAAAATACATGTCAACTAGTTCATTTTCAACCTAATAGTGGAATTTCGTACGAAAATAATTGAATTAAAAAAAAAGAGTTTTCAACCAAGAAGATTAATTTTATACCAAAAAGACAAATTTTCAACTAAAAAAATGATGACCCTTCAGCCAAAAAAAATCAAATAATAAACATTTGAATTTATCAAAAAAGAGCTTTCCAACCAAATGATAGAACTTTTAACAAAAGTGTTGCACTTTCAACCAAATAGGTCAATTTTAAAATGATGAATCTTAAACAAAAAAATTAATTTTTAACAAAATAGTTCAAGTTTAAACCAAGTAGTCTAAATTTCAATAAAAGAGATGAATTCTGAATGAAAAATATAATAGTGTTAATATCTCAACGACAACAAAAAATGTTTCAATCTTAAATAAAAAAACAATTGAATTAATCCTCAAAAGACGAATTTTCAATAAAATAGATGAGTTTTCAAACAAATATGATTTTTCAGTCAAGAAACAAATAAAATTTTTAACTAAATTGCTGAATTTTCTATAAAATAGTTGACACTTCAAGCCAAAAATTTATTTTAACCAAAAATTTAATTTTAAACCATATAGTGGATTTTCGTGTGAAAATAGTTGAATTTTCAACATTGTATAATTTTTAACAAGTTAGTAACATTTTCAACCAAAAAGGTCAATTTTCTAATAGCGAATCATAAAAAAATGTATTTTTAAGAAATTCGTTAAACTTTTAACCAAGTATAGTTAAATTTACCATTAAAATTTTCATATTTGAACTAAAGTGATTTTAATTTTAAATTAAAAATAGTTGAATTCATCCTAAAAATATGAATTTTCAACAAAGTAGTTGATTTTTCATGCAAATATTATTTTTAGTCAAGACTCAAACCAAAATTCAACCAAATTGCTGAATTATTAAGTAAAAAAAAACGAATTTTCTATAAAACAGTTGAACATTATGATATTTCACAAAAAGTTCTTTTTTTTACCCAATAGTGGAATTTTCTATGAAAATAGTTGAATTGCCAACCCAAAGAGCGGAAGTTTAAACAAAATAAGTACATTTTTAATCAAAGAGATAAATTTTCAACTAAAATGATGAATCTTCAACCAAAACAAGTTTTAAATTCAAGTAAACAGTTTAATTCATTCTTTCGTTTTCCAACAAAAAACATTAATTTTCAAATGATGAATCTTAAAGAAGGCATTTTTAACAAAGTAGTTACACCTTTAACAAGTTTTGTAATTGTGTACGAAACAATTGAACTTCCAAGCCAGAAGTATGATATTTCAACAAAAAATTAATTTTCAACTAAATAATTGAATTTTTACGAAAATAATTGAGATCTCAACCACGTACATAGTTGAATTTTCAACAAAAAAGGACGAATTGTCAACAAAAATGTTATAGATTAAAATGGTTTAATTTGAAATAAAAGAGGGTTGAAGTCAACCCAAAAAAGAAACGCATTTTTAACATAATAGTTGAATGATTAACGAAAAGATATTATTTTTCTACAAAACATTTAAATTTCCAACAGAAAAAGTTAGTTTTCAACCAAATAATTGAATTTTCTGCTAAAATACTTGAATTTTTAAACAAAAAGAATGAATTCTCAACCAAAAATTATAAATTTTCAACTAAAAATAGTTTGATTTTCTTATTGGGTTCTATTAATTCAGCAAGCTTATGAGTACAGAAACGAGAAAAAAGGGGAACATAGGGAATAAGGCAGAGACTGCGAAGCCTGCGATAAATAAATTAGAATTTTGATTAATTTTTAATACTTTAAAAATATGTAATAAAATACGTAATACATCAGAGCAAAGTTTTGGCCATCGAAAATAATAGGCAAAAAATTAGTGTGTATGAGGACCCTCTAATAAAGTATAATTAATTTTAATTTGATGTATGGCTTGGTTTTAAATGGTAGCAAAATGTATATATAAAAAAATTGTTATTTTCATATTTTCGTTTTCTTTGTGATCAATAGTTTGGTTAATTTCTGCTTTTTTACATTATTTCTTTCTAGATTACTTGAAAAAATACTTTGAACAACTCAGAGGTCTGCATTGAAAATAATATTATAGAGAAAAATGGTTGACAGTAACAAGCCAAAATGTATCTACTGATATCTACATTTAAAAAATTAAAACATTTTGCAATTCTGTTTTTCATTTTTTTTCAATAGTTTATCTTCTTCAGTTCAGTAGAAAGTGCTGAAGTGTTCAGCCGAATTTTCAAAGCTAACTAAAAAATAAATTTTTAAATAAAAATTGACTAGAAATGATGTTTACGAGATACTCTTATCATGCAAAAAGTTTTCTATAATAAATTGAATCCTCTGTTTTACCTAAAATTGAACTACTGATTCGCTGTGATTCCTGTTACTTTATAAGCTTTGTATTATCAAAGTTTATTTCTGACAGGTTTATGCTGAAGGAATTCATTTGATACAAATCACAGGCGACATTGTGAATTCATCTTTGATGAATAATCCGGATATTGATTGGATGCCCGAACAATGGGAAGAGTCTGTTAACAGTGTCCTCGATAATGCCTACACTTCTGGTCGAAGCGCGATTTCCGATGGGGTGAAGAATCTTGTGAAAGATTTGGAACCAGCCAAGGCTGAATTGATGGAGAAGAAAGTTCTGGAACTCTGGGACAGACTTTATCAGGCTTGGATGATGTCTAATGATAGTTCAGACTTGATTGGCCCCACTGTGAATATCGAAGCTGCCTATTCAGTCTGGGAAAGCTTCAAGGATAGTTTTGGAAAAACACCTCTCCGTTAGTATTCAACGCTACATTTCTCTCAGAGCTGTCATTAATCAAGGCTGTTACAAATTCCCAATTTCAAAATTCCCTGACATTTCCTGAACCAATTTTTCATTTTTCCTGACAGTTATAAATTTTTCTTTCAGATATAAAAACAATTTTACACTTAGGAAGTCAATAATGTGAATGCAAAGAAAAATGGTTTTTTAATTTGTTTTAAACACTTTTAGTGACAAGTCAGACTTCAAAGCACAAAATTCTCTCAAAACTCATATATAATAACTCAATACAATTTATCTATATTATTATAAATTATTAATATGTTAAATTTAATATGAAACTCTTGTAAATCCGAAAAGAGGAATCTTCTACAAGAAATTTAATTTTCAACCAAGAAAGATAATTCTTCAACCAAGTGGTTACATTTTCAAGTAAAAAATATGAATTTTCAACAACATATTAAAATTTTTATTTAACTAGTTGAGTTTTAAATCTAAAAAGTTGAATTCGCAACCAAAAGGTCGGATTTTTAAACAAAAAAGATGAAAATTCAACCAAAAACAGTTGCATTGAACTAAATGCTTGAATCTTTAAGCCAAAGAGGCTAATTTTTTAGGAGACAGTTGCACTTTCAATCAAGAAATTAATTTTCAACTAAACAGTTAAATTTTCGTCCGAAAAATATGACTTTTTAACCAAGCAGTTGAATTTTCAACAACATAATTAAATTTTCAACTAAAAAATGCACATTTTCATCAAAATATTTAATAGTAATTATGAATGTTTAACACAAAAAAATAAGTAAATTTTTATCGAAAGAGCTGATTTTTTAACCAAGTAGTTGAATGTTTAATAAAAAAGATTAATTATCAACGAAATTTCAACCAATCTATAATGACGAATTTTCTATCTAAAGAGGCAAATGTTCAACTAAACAGTTGCATTTTCGACAAAAAAATATTAATTTTTAACCAGCGAGTTGAATTTCACCTAAAAAAAATTGTTCAACCAAACTTTGAATAGTTAAATGATAAATTAAAATCAATAATTAAAAAAAAAGTTTTCAAAAAGATATTTAATTTTTAAACAAATATTTAATTTTTAACCAAAGAGATTAATCCAGTTGAATTCAATCAAAAAGACGGCTTTTTAACAAGATTACAGTCAATTACAGTTACATTTTTTACCAAGAAAGAATTTTCAGGCAAAAGAGAACAAATTTACAAACAGATGAATTTTTAACTCGAAAACATGAATTTTCAACCCAAAAGTCAACTACAAACCATCAATTTTCAAAAAAATAATTACATCTTCAACCAATATATTACTTTTTAACGAAGTAATTCATCTTTTTAACCAAGAATTTGAATTTTTAACCAAAACATATGAATAATTCTCATTGGAAAAATTAATATTGGAATTTTCAACTAAAAAAGATCGATTAATTTTCAATATTCTAAAAATGGCATGATTAAATATTCACTTAATAAAAGTAATTTTTAACAAAAAATGAGAATTTTCAAGAAAATAGTTCAATATTCAAGTAAGAAAATAAATGTTTAAGAAAGTAATTAAAATTTCAACCAAGTATTTGAATTTTCGACAAAAAATGGCTTTTTAACTATTTAGTTGTTTTTTAAACAAAATAATTAAATTTTTATTTAAATAGTAAAATTGTGAATTGTGAATTCCCTGACGTCTATTAACCCTGATTAATCTTGAATCATTAATGATTAGGAAATTATGTAATTACAGAATTATTAAACATTGCGGGTCTTCAGAATTTCACAAAAGAGAACATGAGTTTTCAAACAAAGTCAACTACAAAAATCAATTTTCAACAAAATAATTAAATATTCAACCAATATAACGATTTTTTTAACAAGATAATTCAAATTTGAACCAAGAATTTGAATTTTTAACCAAAAAAGATCAATAATTTTTATTGGAAAATTTAGTAGTGGAATTTTTAACCAAAAAAGATAAACTTCTAATTAAAAATGTAATAGTTGAGCTTTTAATAAAAACTAACAATTTTCGATTTTCCAAAAATGGAGTGGTTAAATTTTCAATAAAAAATACGAATTTTCAAGAAAACAGTTTAATATTTAAGCAAGAGAATTAATTTTTAATGAAGTAGTTAAAATTTCAACTAAGTATGTAGTTGAATTTTAGGCAAAAAATGTTGTCTTTTAAACAAAATAGTTGAATTTGTAACATTTTCCCTGACCTACAGTAGCCCTGATTAATCTTTAATAATTGGTAATGAATAGTTAGTAATTTATGTGATTGCAGAATTATTCAACATGACCAGTATTCAGAATTTCGCAAAAGAGAACGTTGGCATTCTTATGTCAGTCCTCGACTCGATTTGGGGAATTGTTAAAGGAAATATGTCCGTTATTTTAGGAATATTAACAGAGTTACTCTATATTGTGTTAATCAGTGGCTCTGCCGTACTTAATTTTGCCCTCAGTATGGTAAGTTACGAACTGAAATTTCCTCTTTTAATTCCATTTCTTTCTTAAGGTTGTTCTAAGTTTACCGTCAATTTAAAAATTCCTTAATCTTTAACTTCATTAAAAAAATGGACAAAAAACGTGACGAATAGAATTATAATGAACCAGTCAAGGGGTAGAATGAGCTTCTCTGAATTAAAGTTGAATAAAAATCACGGATTTGCTGAAAGCTGAAGAAAAAACACAAATTTGCAAATAGTAACACTGGAGTGAATAATTATGACCTAAACTTGTTTTAAATATTTTACGCGTGAATTTCTCTTTTAAACTAGTTGGCAACAATCAGTAGGTCCGAGTTCTGCAGAAATTTAAAATTTAGTAAATCAAAAATAGTTCGTTTGTAAAATTAATTAAAAGATTAAGTTATTCAGTTTGAAGTGAAAAAAATTAATATTATATTTACTGGCCACTTTTTCTTGCGTAGTTCTGAATTTTACATGCACATAACATTATTGTCTACTAAAAAAATGCAAAGTACGTGTTTTGATAACATTCTTTATTTTTTTTATCCAATAGTAGAATTTTCAATTAATAAAGATAAATTTTAAACCAAAATGAAGTAGTACAATTTTCAAACAAAATTATGAGGTAGCAAGCAAGACAATATATAAATTTCCAACTAAATATTTAAAGTTATAATTAAAACAGGAAAATTTT
This sequence comes from Acraspis erinacei, assembly GCA_035041075.1. Lineage (NCBI taxonomy): Eukaryota > Metazoa > Arthropoda > Insecta > Hymenoptera > Cynipidae > Acraspis > Acraspis erinacei. The sequence continues at coordinate 38,094,221 of JAWWLR010000166.1, read as the reverse complement.
CTACTAAAAGAAAACTAATTTTCAACAAAATTGTAAAATTTTCAACAACAAGATGTAACCGTAATTGGAATAGTGAAATTTTTATATAAAAAAATTGAATCTGCAATAATATAGTTCAATTTGCAACATAATAAGTGAATTTTTAACTAAAAAAAAGAAAGAATTGTCAGCCAAAATTGGAATAGTTAAACTTTCTGGTCTAAAAATTAATTTTCAATAAAAAATCGAATTTTTTCACAATATATCTTAACAAAAAAAATTACTTCCCAACAACGTAGTATAACTTTGACTAAACAAAGTTGAATTTTCAACGGAAAATGGAATACTTGATATTCCTTCCTATAAATATTTTAATATTGAATAAAATACAGTTGAATTTAAACAAAAATCCTTAGTCTAACCTAACTACTACTTATATTCTACTATTTCGCATCACGTAGTATAAACAATAGTAATATTAATTCTAAGAATGAGCGATCTTCCAGGGCTTCCGTTTCCTCTTACCATAAAAATGCATTTTCCACGAAATTTAAAACAAATTTTGCTTTATCCTTTCTCAGGGCTACCCGTTTCGATCTATCCTACTCCCTTGCTTTCCCTTACTTCTTCCAATTTCTTCATCCACATCACTCCCTGTCCATTACCATCCAAAATCCA
>JAWWLR010000166.1:38073176-38092880 GCA_035041075.1 Acraspis erinacei | reverse complement strand
TGATCCACATCACTCCCTATCCATTACCATCCAAAATCGACCTCACACACTCATCGACACTCAACTGTCCATCTTCCTCTCCTGTGCGTCTCTCTAATACATGCGCCCATGATTCCATTTCATATCCACATACTCTACACAGATTCTCCTCCTCATCCATCCAATCTCTGTATGCTCTCACTCCTTCTCCCATTCTAAACTGTACCACCCTATACCATTTTTCTTCCTTTTTATTTTTTGCAGATATTCTGGTTCCGTCAACGCTTTGACCATCATATACCATCTATTTTACCTCTAATCTATAATCTTTGTCCATCTCCCTTGTACTTGTTTTACTTGTAGCTCTAACACTATGTTCTGCCACTCCATAACCTCTTCTCGTATATTACAAACCCTTTTCATTTCTCTCCATTCATCCTCCCATTTTGAATTTCCCAAATTTCCTCTCACCTCATTGTTCCGAATTTCGCGCAAGCATGCTTGTGTTATTCTGCCTCCCTCTCCCCTTTTTAGCTTCTCTTCAAACTTCCAGGCTCTCTTAATTGGCTAGTGGCCGGTTTTGCTCTCCCTAATTCTTCCCTTAACATGTATCCTGGGCAAATCCAGCTAAACCCCATTAACCACCTAAAAAATCGCGGATGTATGCTTTCTACTTTTCTAGGTCCATTATAGCCCCAGATCTCCACTCCATAACACAACACTGCCCATCCCAAGGCATCAAACAACCAGAACCTCATTCTGCAATCGTCCTTGAACCTTCTCTTTCCTATACCACATACTTGGCCCATCATTTTACTCGCACCTTCAATTATTTTCCTTAACTGCAGCTCGTTTACCCCCTCCGCCTCAGACCAAACAACTAGGTAACAGAACTCCTCCAAAACTTCCACTTTCTTCCGTTCATCTTCCAAACGTAATTTATTTTGCTCTTTCTATTTCTGAAGCACATCATCTTTATCTTATCTACTTTCACCGTAAAAAATTTTGCTCCCACATACTCTTCGAAGATTCTCATCATTAGGTTCATCCCCTTCTCCTCATCTACTAAGCAGAACTACATCGTCCGCGTATGCAAGAGAGTATAGTTTGCTCATTGTCAAAACCGTCCCACGTTTCCGTTTCTCCTTTAGATTCTCCTCTAAGTATTCCAGAAGCATATAAAATATTAGCGAACTCAACGGGCACTCTTGCCTTAGACCTCTCCCTGTCCAGAAAACCTGCCCTTTTTTCTTTCCTATCTTCACTCTAATCCTGGCTTCAGCAAAAATTTCTCCTATTCTCTCCACCCAAATTTTCCTCTATACACCTCTCTTCCATACTTCATCGCTTCTTTCTCTATTCCATCTTCTCCAGTAGCCTTGTTTTTCTTAAGCATATCTATTGCCTCATCCACTTCTTCTCTTCTTATTTCATTTCCTATCTCCATTTCTCCTTGGACTATCATTCTCTTTTCTCCTTTCGTCTTATTTTAATCTCCCCCTAATAGACCCTTAAAATAATCCGTCCATTGATCCATTTCTATTTCTTCATTAACATGCTTTCTTTCCCCTGTATCCCTATTTATCACATCCCACACCCTATCTTCTTTGATCGCTTTTTCTACTGCTTTCTTATATTCGTCCTTCCCTCTTTGCCTTTTACGTTCCAGCATATTCTCATGTTCGCTTTTTCTCCTGTTATACTCCTACTTCTCCAATTTCCCTTTTCTCTATTTTCTTACACACTCTTTCATCCTCTCTCATCCTTTCAATTAACGAGTCTACTCCTTCCTCTTTTTCGTACCTAACCTTATCCTTTTCCATCTTTTATTTAAACCGGGAAGTGCTCGGACCCTAACTCATTTCCAACCATTATACTACTTATCATATGCCGCATTCTTTCTTCAGCCAAGATGTAGTCTATTACTATTGTTCCCTTTCCTATGAATTATGATCTCCCCTTCTTCATCTCTTTTCATGTTGCCATTACACATAAACCATCCTGTTTCTCCTATCACGTCTAGTAACTTCCTCCCCTCCTGATCCGTCTCCCTATGTTTGGAGTTCCTCATATATGCCTCCTTTTCTTCATCCCACATCCCCTCGCCCTGTTCGCCAGTCGACTCATTTAAGTACCCTCCTATAAAACCAACTCTATCTTCTTTCCTTCCATGCACCTCCTTATTATCCTCCAGCCTTCCTTTTCCCTTCTTCTTCTGTATACACAAACCAGCGCTATTTTGACTTTCACAAATATAATCCTTTTGGTAATTATTCCATCCTTTTCCTCCATATCTCCATCTTTTCTTCCTTTTACTGCTACTTCTTTTGTCAACCATGAAACAATACCTCTAATCCCTCCTCCTTTTAAAGTGTTCATTTCTTACTTCTTGCTTTGTGCACCCATAACTTTTGGGCAACAGCCTTTTTATCTCCTTCTAGCAATTCTCGTCTGCCCAGAAATTTACTCATCATAATCAGCACCAACTTTTCTAACTGCCCCAAAATCCTATACCCTTGTTCTTCAAACCTGACACATTTCATAAAGCTATTTTCGCGTTTCTCTCTTCCCTTCCCTCTTCTTTCCTCTTCACTTTTTTCCCACTTTGCGGTTTGTATACCCCTATGTTTTCCCTCCAGACTCTTTTTCGTCTCCTTCCCCCGTAACTTTCTCAAAACTTTTTCCTTTTTATCCTAATTCTTCGCCCCCGCACCATTCCTCCCCAATTATCCATAACCTGTCTCTACCTATCCACACCATGTGTGCCTTTTTCCTCTCTACCTATGTCCACTGCTCTATTTGCCATCTCCTTTTCCTCTCCCTCCATGTCAGATCTTCTTCAATTCTTTCCCTTCTTCTTCTCAATAATTTTTTTTTCCACTGTTACTAAAAACATTCCTTCTTTTCCTTCCTTCGTCCCTCCTATTCCCTTAAAAAATAAAATAATTTTTAGCCAATATAAATGAATTAGCAAATAAGAATAATTTTCTTTAAAAAAAAAGATAAATTTTCAAACACATAATTGAATTTTTAACTAAGAAGATCAATTTTCGAAAAAATAAAAACGAATTTTTAAAAAATTAGTTAAATTTTCAACTGAAAAATGATTTTTGAACGAAAAATATTAATTGTGGAGCATCAGGATTAATTTTCAAGCCAAAAGAGATGAATTTTTAATAAAATTCATTAATTATAATCTAAATGGTTAATTTTTAAACTAGAAGAGGCGATTTTTTAACCAAAAATTACCAATTCAAATTTCAGTTAATCAATTTTTCATGAAAAAAATTATTTTTATCAAAATAGTTTATTTTAAACCAAAGAGCTGAATCTTTAATAACATAAAATGTAATAGTTGTTATTTAAAAAATATATATTTTAAATAAAAATCTGTTGAATTGAACTAAAAAGGACGAATTTTCCACAAAGCATGTAATTTTAAAAATAAAAAGTTCAATTTTTATCAAAAAATAAAACAAATAAAAGACAAATTTTTTACTTTGAAACCACATCGTTTTGTGAAATTCAGATCCTATCAAGAGAAACTGCCTCTATTTAAGATATTTTTTTTTCTTTTTGTCTGAATGAGTGACACGAACTTTATTTTGCGAATTAACTATAAACTTTTATTAATAATTTCAATAAAAAAAGGTATTTTTCATATAGCAAATTTGAATGTTCACAGAAATAGGCACACCTAAAACATCCTTAATTCTGTATATTACATGAATCTTCGGTTACAGGTAGTGTTTTTTACGGCTTTATTTTACCTGCTAAGTTCTAGTGGAAAGACTTATAAGCCCATCGAAGCGATAACTACATTTAGTCCTATAAGCTGTCATAGGTAAATGCTTCTAAAATTAAATTTCCTTTTTCATGGTGGCCGCTTTAATCAAGGAAAGATTTCCCAGTTTTTTACGGGTTCGAAAAGATTTTCCATGATATCAAAATTAAAAAAATTCTAATTCTTGGAGCTGAAAATGTTTTTTTTTGGAAATAATCAAAACTTAACTGAAAATTAAAGTACTCGGAGTGGATCTCTTTGGAATTTTATAACTTAGCCAAATGCCATTAAATTGCTAAATTTTCAACTGTTATAAATTCAACAGTTCAGACTTTTGTGGTTAAAAATATAAATTTATGGTATTATTTTGAATGCTCTAAACTGAAGAATGAGTCAATAAATTTTTAAATGTTCCAAATTAAATATTTGATAGTAATTTTAAGTTAGTAACAGTAAAAATTTAATTATTTTGTTTAAAAATGAACATTGTTTAAACTAGAAGTTGAATTATTAAAATTCCCGGTTGAAAAAGATCACTATCATTTCCCAGTCTCATAAAATTCTCGGTAATTTATCGGTTTACCGGCCAAGCGGCCACCCTGTTTTTAATTTGTAATGTATGGTTTTGTGTTTCTAAAAAACTCAGCTAATTAAGACCTTTTTTATTTAAAGCATGTCTGAATTTGGAGGGTATGTCATAAAATTTATACTTATATTTAAGGATGAAATTATTTAGAAACTTTAGCCAAGTATATAACAATAAAATTTAAGATTTTACCATTAACATTGACTTTATAGGCATACTTAATATTAATTTTTGATGATACTAAATACGTGTTTATATCCACAGATTCGCGGTTGCTCTCCAAGAATCAGTGATTGGCGTTTTTGCAGCAACATTTAAATTAGCTTCCTTCTTTGGATTGTGGACCTGGTTTATTCACAATCTCTTCCAAGTGAAAATCGTCTATCTGCCCTCAGCTTTTGCGATGATACTCGGTGCTTTGCCCTTTCTTGACGCATATTTCGCTTGTATACCAGCGACTATCGAACTTTGGTTTACTCGAGGACCAATGATTGCCACGCTTTTCTTCTTTTTCCATTTCTTACCCTGTAATATCGTCGTCACGGAATTTTACAAGGAAATCAAAGGGTATTTTGGATTATTTTTATATTTAATTTAGTTAACAGGGTTGCTACAAAATCACAATTTCGAAATTCCAGGACTTTTTCTTGATTACTTTTTTAATTTCCTTAACCGTTATACATTTTTCTTTCACCATGAAGATTAATAATGTTAATGCAACCGTTTTTTCGTAATTGATCTTAAACACAGAGATTAATTTTTTAGAAGGCTGTGCAATTTTTTATTCAAAAGGACGAATTTCGTTCCAAACAAAAAAAATTTTCAACAGGATAGTTAAATAGTTAAATTAAATTATTTTTAAATATAAATTTCCAACCAAGAAGTTGAATTTTTAACTAAAAAGGATACATCTTAAACCAAAAAGGTTAATTTTCAAGTAAAAAACCTAAATTTGGAACCAAAAATGGAAAAGTTACATTTTTATTTAAAAAATTCATTTTTCAACCAAAAAATCTCAACTAAATAGTTAAATTATCAACCAAGTATATGAAATTTCAATTAAAATGAATCTCAAAAAAATGAATTTTTAATTAAGTAGTTCAACTTTTAAACAAGAAGTTTAATTTTTAACTAAAAAGGCTAATTTTCTTCAAAACAGTTGAATTTACAACCAAATAATTGAATTTTAAGTCAGAAACGATTAATTTTGAACAAAAAATGGAATAATTAAATTTTCAGTTAAAAGAATAAATTTTCAGTAAAAAAAGCAGTAAAATCTTCAACAAAAAAGGTTAATTCGAAATGACAAATTTAATAGGTGATTTTTTAACAAAATAATTGAATCTTCAATGAATAGAAAGAATTTTTAACAAAGTTGTTCAACTTTTCAACAAGAATTTAAATTTTCAGCGAAAAAAAGATTACTTTTCAACAAAAAAGTTGAAATTTCTACCCAAAATATGAATATTGAACTAAAAAATTAATTTACAACCAAATAGTTGAATTCCCAAATAAAAAAATTTCACTTTCAGCCAAAACTTAAATCGTTAAATTTTCAGTTAAAAACAATAACTTTGATTAAAAAGAAACGAATTTTTAACAATTTAGTTCAATCTGTAACTAATAAAATAATTTTTAACAAAGTAATTCAACTTTCATCAAAGCAGTGGAATTTTCAGTTAAAAACTGTTAATTTTCAGCCAAAAATTGAATTGTGAAGTTTTCAGTTAAGAGCCGTAATTAAAAAAAAAAAATAAACGAATTTTTAAATAAAATAGTTCAATCTTCAACCAGTAAAATTGATTTTGAACATAATATTTCAACTTTCAACCAAGCACTTATTATTTTATTATTATTATTTATTTTCAAACCAAAAGGAAGATTTCTTTACGAAAAACGATTAATTTTCAGCCAAAAATGTAATAGTTAAATTTTCAGATAGAAAGATTAACTTTCAACAGAAAAACAGCGATTTTTAACAAAGTAATTTAACTTTCAACCCGTAGTTGAAAATGGAATACCTCAATTTTCAGTTACAAAAATGGATTTTCAATGAAAAAAAATCAATTTTCAGCAAAATAATCAAGTTTTCAACGAACAAAATTAATTTTTAAGAACGTGGAACAACTTTTAACTAAGTAATTAATTCTTCAAACAAAAAATGCGAATTCTCTCCAGAAGGTTTAATAGTTGAATTTTTAATTAAAAACTATTAATTTTCAGCCAAAAATGAAATGGTTAATCTTAGACCAAAAAAATACTTTTTAAGAAAATCGTAAAAATTTCAAAAAAATTTTGAAACAAATAGAATTTTTAACTAAAAGAGATTTATACTAAACCAAAAATATAATAGAGAAATTTTTAATTAAAAATTAACTTTAAACTAAAAATAGTTTAAAAAAATGAATAAGTATCAATACAGTAAATTTGAATAATTAAATAAATAAATAAATTTTGTTTCCTAATTCTGTTATCAAATTTTATTAATTAAGTTTGCATTCAAGCAAACAAACGAGAAAAAGTGCAAAAAGAAGAAGTTTCTTGAAAACTGGAGAAAATAGAGTAATTCTTTTTAGAAAAGGGTGAAAGAGAAGATGGGAAAAGGATATGAAGTCTGAAGTTTATAAACTCTATCTTCAGTTTATCGAAAATTCCCTTACTCTTTAGGTTTTACCTTGCATTCCCTGTCTTTTCCTGAAGTGTATCAACACTAATTAAATTAATATTTATATCTACAATATTACATATGTCTAATTATTTTAAAAAAGTTATTTAAATGACGTAATTTCCAAATTTCAGAGGTGGGCATCCATATCTCACAGGTTTATCGATAGCCGGAGGGATTTTCTGCTTGGGCGTAGAAGGAGCAATTTTCGGACCTTTGTTACTCTGCTGCATAATGGTCGCAATTAATTTAAGTCGGCGCTACCTTTACTCGCCTTCTGAAGAGACAATGAAATTCTATCAAGTCTCAGATCCACCAGCTGAAAAGTAACTCACACGAATTGTGAAATATATTTTTATATTCATTCGCTTTCTTCCAGCCCGATTCAAGTTGATATTTACACGTTGGCTAATCGCAAAATCGAAAGCTGCGAATACTAACAAATTAATTGTATTCAGCAAACGAATTGATAGTCTGTGATTAACGTATAAGTGCAGTGAAAATTAAATAGTCTGTCTATCTATTACTTCCAGCCCTCCAACTTATCTATTTTTAAGAGATTAAAAACTACGCTTTATTCAAATGTGAAAACTACTCGTCCATACAATGAATCGAATGTGTGATAATATTTATATGATATATAAGGCTAATTGTTAGGCGTTTTCCAGAGAATCAAAGATTTGAAGTAATTAATATAATTAATAATAAATTATTGATGCCAAGGGGATTTGATAAAACGCGCAATTTTTCATAGTTATAAGATTTAAGATACGACTCTCTTTTTTTTCTTATTTATTGCTTCAACTTCAAGATGTCTGCTTGTATATAATATTTTGTATCGACTTTGGACAAATGCCAAAGAGTTTCTAATAAATTAATGTTACTATGATTTTGTGAGACTTTTCAATCTAAAAATGCAAAATGAAATTGAGTGAAAACCATGCTTTCCTGGATTTACGGAATGGCTAGCATTGTCTTTGGCATGCTGTTTGTTTTAATAGGATTTGAAGTCTATTTACATCGCGATTTCTACTTTCCTTCATGATAGAATTTCTGGTAATACTTCTGTTTATAATTTAATTCCCTTTTTCAGTCACAGGCCTCACATATCTGGCCCTAAATTTCCTTATTGCACCCTATTAATTATGCTACTTTTCTTTCAGTAAATTAACTTCTGGGCGACTCACTATTTAATTCAGATCTATATCCATTTCTGAAGTGTCTTGAATTATTTTTAAATACTTCAGGGTATTTTTAAAGAATTATTAATTTAAAAGATTTGAAATATTGTAGGGTGAAGAATTTTCTAGAAATTCGGAAGGTATAAAACAATTTTACAGGACTTATAAGGATTAACGATATTCTTAAAGATTTCATCGGATTTTAAGAGATTTTCGAAGATTTTAAAGCTCTTAATGTAGTTTTATACATTTTCAAGAATTTCAAGAAATATCGTATAATTTCCTGGGATTTTATAATATTTTTATAGTGGATTTCAAAGAATTTATTCACGAATAGTGAGTTATTTTGTAGAATTTCAAAAGATTTTTAATATTTTAGGAATCTTAAAAGATTCATAGGAATTTTTAATTTATTTTAATCATTTTAAGAGATTTCGAAGCGACTGAAATATTTTAGAATAAAGAATTGCCTAGAATTTTAGAAGGTATGGAACGATTTTACGCGACCTATAAGGTTTTTATGATCTTCTTAGAGATTTTTTAATGCTCGCAATGTGTTTTAATAAATTTTCGAGGATTTCTGGAAATATCACCAGATCTGATAGAATTTTATGGGATTTAATAATATTTAAATTCAGTTGATAAGATGATCAAAGGATTACAAATATTTTAAGGTTTTTTTTAATTCCTTGGCATTTTTAAGAGCTTTAAAAAATGCAAGGGATTTCAAAATATTTTGAAGGATTTAAAATATATGTGAGGATAAAATTTTTGGAAATCAACCAAGTTTTTATTTCAAATTTGAAAGTAATTACATTCGAAATCCCTTAAAAATGAAGAAAGCTTTTTAAAGTATCTTAAATTACAATTTGAAGGGATTTCCTAGGGTTACTTATAATACTTTTGAAGGATTTTTCAAATTATTTCCAATTCATTTAAATTCTTTTGAACTTTTGTAGTCACTTTTTTTAGAAATGAGTAGGGCTTCAAATATTTGAAGAGATTTTCAGATATGTTTTGCATTTCTTACTAGATTTTTAAAAAGGTTTAGTTTTTCTAAACTCAATTCAATGCATGTTTCTTATTTTTTAATTGTTTTCAATTGACGATGCTGCTTTTTTAATCCAGCTTGATTTTTTATAATTTTCATCGATTTCTTCTCATGTCCCTTAAAATCTTTAAAATTCACTCAAATTATACTGAAATCAATAGAATTTTTAAAATTATTTACAATTCAATTTTCTCAAAAAACCCACCTTTAAATTTTTTGCAATTTTTTTTGAACTAGTACTTTGGTAATGAAGGTTTCTCATAAGTTTGATTCTTTGCTAAACAACTTTTGTAGCCAGGAGAAAAGTTTTTTCTTACACGCGGGTTTTCTACTTTTCCTTGAAACAATGACAGAAACTATTCAAAAATATTTTGAAGAATAAAAAATGTGGGGCTTTTCAAGAAAATCTTCTTTACTACTTTCTTCAAATTTTGAAAGCACGAAAAAAATATATTTTCCGGAAAACCCCACCTTCTTTATTCTTCGAAATATTTTTGAAAAGTTTCCACTAATACCAGAAAGGCATTTTATCAGTATCATGCGGGCTAAACCATTTTTGAGGCCGGGAGAATTTTCTTTTCTTTAAAATGTAATTTTTTAATTTTTCTCGTAAACTATGAAAAATATAACAAAAACAAACAAGAGACATTTTTCATAGAACTTTTTTAGACGTGCAAACATTTATTTTAGCATTTTTTCGTATCTGTCATTGATTTAAAGAAAAAGAAGGCAATGAAAGCTATTAGAATCAGAGAAAATAATAAATATCACAATTGAATTAAAATTTATAGAGGTATAAGAAAATTGGATTTTTTTTTGAAAAACAGAGCATAAAATTAAAAGACTTGTAACTTTTTTGAAATTTTGTTTTTCCTGCAAATCGGAAAAATATGTATCGCCTAATTTCCTCTAAAAAATTACATATTACGTCCTCGAGAGATTATGTGAATCCAAGTGTACAGTCCTAACTGATTTGAAATGGATTCGATCAATGGATTTTTTTTAATTAAAATTTTTTCTTTAAATGATCCTGTGGAGTCTTTTAAACTCACCTTAAATTCTTAGGCATTTTATTTTATTTTTTTTTAATTCCCTTGAATTTTTCTGAGCTCTTTTCGTAATTTCTGAATTCATTCCAATTTGACGTAAATCAATGCAATATTTTGGGTTTAACGATTGTTTCCAATTCATTTGAATTATTTTGAATTTTACTTGGATTTTTTTGAAGCCTTATGAATTTATACTTAAGTTTCTACCCTCTTAGCGCGAAAAAAGTACCCAATAAGCTTGACTGTGAGGCCTTTGATCATTTTCTTCATTTAAAATTTACAACATACATTTTCTATTTTTATTTATTTCTCTGAATTGATGTCAATTATATACAAAAATGTCATCGTCCAAGATAAAAGGGACGATCACAAATTATTTTATCACTCATTTTTTCATATAGAAAAGAGTTTCTGTCTTCGCAGAACTGTAAACATCGGAAAGTGTTTTGAAGTTAACATTTTTCCTTATTTCTTCAGGAGTTGTAGCTTCCATTGTGTGAAAAATGATTGTCTTTTTTCCCTGCAGAATATGAAAACCATTTTCTGAAAACCTTCCGCTGATCGATCCAGCATCTAACCATACAAATAAAGCAATTTTTGCCGATGTGAATTCGATCTCATAATCCATATAGTTGGCTATTTTTCCAGGCAAAGGTTTTGGATTTACGTTCATCTAAAATGAGAAAATATTTATTGCAATTATAGATTTAATGACATTAATTTGAAATGTGAATTATAATTAAAATTTCCTTACAGCGACTTTAGCGGTTGGTAGAGAAACGGATTTTAGAGGAGTAGGGTATACGTAATTTTCACTGATAACTTCATTGTCTGTGTCGTTTTTTAGTAAAATTTCTGCCAGACAATTTTTCCGAGCCGAAGCTAGTGATCCACATCCGGCTGTTCTCATAAAATCATCTAGCCACATCTTTTTTACTGCTTTCGCTTCATCAGATTTCTGCAATTTTTCAAAATGCATGTATCGTTGAGAATTCATCTTCGAAAAATTGCCTTTTTTACTTTAAAATTCCACAATTTAGTACAAAAATAAACTATTTCATTGACAAATAACTGATTTGTAAAAAAATCGTCTTTTTTGTTTCAAAATTCAACGATTTTTGTTGAAAATTCGTATTTTGTGATAGAAAACTACTTTGGTATAAAATTCACGTATTTTGTTGGTGTTCAAATTTTATCTTTTTTAGTATAAAAATCAACTATTTGTTTAATAATTCAAGATTATTGTGGAAAATTCGTTGCTTTTAGAAAAACATATTCTTAGTTGAACAATCAGGTTTTTTGTCAAAATTAATCCTTTTTATTGAAATTATTCTCTTTTGGTAGAAATTTCAACTTTTTTTTCTTATTAATGAAATTGAAATTTAACTATTTGCTTAAAAGTTGAACTATTTGGTTAAAAATTCATTTTTTGTTATTAAAGATATTTGAAAAACAGGAAGTGGTAGTGTGTTTTTTTATAGGAAACATTTTAAGTTGTTCAATTGTAAATATAAATTAATAACAGATTTTAAAATTGAACTGCAGTTCGATCAATAAAAATTAAACATTAATTAAGTTTATAAAACTATTCTGAATCGGTTTTATTCAATTTTAAATCATATTAAAATATTCTTTCAATCTAAAATATTTTATTTTTAACCCATTTAATTTGAAATTTCTCAAATAAACAAAAGAACCATTTTTTAATATTTATCAATATTTGACTATTCGTTTAAAATTACCAATTATAAATCAAATATTCAAAATTAATCAATTGTTCCATTAAAAATTGTTGAATTTTGTTATTTATATTTTCTAATGAGTCTTTGAACTATTGAATTTATAAAAGATAAAAATTTTGCCGATTAACGTCGTTTTTCATTTATAATTAATAAAATCATTCAATTTACAATGAGTAATTCTAAAACCTTTTACTTTACAAGTTTTCCATTTTAGGTCTTATTTTTTAAACGTACATTATCAGTTTGAAGAATTTCAAATGCAATTTTGAAAACTTAATCAATTAAAAATTAAAAACGTTTTAATTTTATTTTTTTGTTATAAAAGTTATTTTAAGTTGATCATCCGTAAATGTAAATATTCATTTTCAAACTGAACTCTAGTTTAAGTATTGAAAACTGCACAATAATTGATTTTTCAAGATTGACTTCTGACTTCAAGTGTTCATTTAGAAAAATTTTTATCATTAAATTTGTAATGCTTCTAACTTAAAATTTCTTGAAAATGATATAAATTTCAACATAACAGAAATTAAATACAATAAATTGCAACTTTTATATGCAAAAATAGTCCATTTTTACACACTTTCTTGTAAAATATTAAAACTTATATTTAAAATTTTAATTTATTATATATAATATAATAAACAAAAAAATACCAAATTCGTCCAAACAGTAGATTAGTCAATTAGAGCATTGGAATTTATAGCGTGGATTTTCATTTTCTAACCAGACATCTTTCAGCTGTTCAATTTATAAAAAATGTCAAATTTTTCCAATAAATTTTAATACATTTAACATTATAATTGTAATCTATATTTATAAACTTTCGAGATTTCTTAATATCGTTTAAATTATTAAGTTGCTAATAAAAACATTTTTAGCTTGAATTTTAAAAACTTAAAATTAGAAGAAAGTTCCACTTTGACTGCTTTAATTTGCATTTCAGTTTTGATTACTTCAAATGATAAATTTTTCAGCCATTAGAGATTGATTTTTTTTATTTCATGGATTGTGAAAAATTTTTTCGAACAGAGAATTTTCCTCGAATAAAATGGTCGCCCTCAAATTCATTTTTTTAAAGCAACAAAATTTAAATTTCAAATTTGAAATAAATTAATTCATAAATCCCTGCAAAATAAGAGCGTTTCGTTTTTAAATAATGTTAATTTTAATTACAGTTGGAAGTAACCTAAAGGCTTTAATAATATTGACAATATTTTTTCTTTCAGAAATAGATTTTTCGAAAAATCACAATACTTACAACCGCAATGTTGGTGAAGTTCTGAACAAACAATGGAACTGACGAACCCCATTTATAAATGTTTAACGTAACAGAAAGGTTCTTCAAATCACGGTGTAAATCGGAAATGACATAAATCGTGAGCTCTCGGGCTTCAGATAAACGTGAAGTCACAATTACAGGAGCGAAGAAATCTTTAGCGTAGTAATGCAGCATCTTCCAAGAACCTCCAAATTCTATAAATTAAAAAAGGAATTAGAAATTCAAAGAAACTGCTGTGAAATTAAAAAAAAATGATCCTCATCACGCTGCTAGTGAAAAAACCACTATTCGACGTCCAAATCAACATTAGTTTGGCTTACCATCTAGGAGCGATCTATGATTTATTTGAAAAGCTTATAAATAAATTAAACCCATGGAACTTAATTTATAGCACAGAATAAAATATTAAAAATACACAGCCATTGACTAAAGACGTTTTTTACATTTCTAAATTCTTTTAAATAAATGTAGTGAATACAAAATATTGAATTCAATACGAAATGCTTTAAGTTCATAAGATTTCAATCGCAGATGTACTGCTTTTTCAACAACATAGTTGAGTTTTCAACAAAAAACTATATTCTACCCAAAGAGATGAATTTTCTACACAAAAAGAATAATTAAAAAAATAATCATTTTTAACCAAACAATTGCATTAATAACTAAATATATGAACTTTCTAGTAAAAGATACGATTTTTTCAAAAAATAGTTAAAGACTTGAACAAATATTAACATTTTTGAGTAAAGAAAATTAATTTTTTCGAAGACTTTTCTACCATAAAAGATCAATTTTCAATCCGAAAGGATCAATTTCTAACAACGCAATTGAATTTTCGACCAAAAATTATGATCACTTTAACAACTTAATTTAATTTTTTTTAACAATTCAAGTTTATAACAAAATATTTGAATTTCTAACCAAATGGTTGAATTTTCAGCATACAAAAATGCATTTTCAGCATACAAAAATGCATTTTCAATCAAAATTGTGTAGAATAGCATAGAATTTTCAAATAAAAAGAATAAAATTCGATAAAATATTTGGATCCTCTAGTAAAAAGACAATTTTTTTTAGAAGAAGTTGAATTTTTAACAAACAAAAATTCTTTTTTACCAAAAAATACGACTTTTTAACTAAGTACATGAATTTTTTATCAAATAGTTACAGTTTCAATCAAAAAGTTAAATTTTCAACAAATAATATTAATATGTACTCAAAAACACGACTTTAAAAAAAATACATGCATTTCCTCCAAACAGTTGAATTTTTAACATATAAAATATACAGGACATAGTTTTAACCAAAAATGGAATAGTTAAATTTTCAAATAAAAAAATAATTTTTAACAAATAAGAATGAATTTTCAACAAAGTTGCGAAATTTTGAATAAAAAAGGTGAATTTTCGACTAAGAAGATTAATGTTCTACCAAAAAAGACGAATTTTTAACAAAATACATGATTTTTTTGCAAATTGTGGAAATATACAGCCAAAAAGATGAATTATCTACGAAGGTGATGAATTTTCAACCTAAGAATATAATTATTCAACAACAAAATTTAATTTCCAACCAAGCATTTCAATTTGCTACCAAATTGCTGAAGTTTCATGCCAAAATATGAATTTTCTACAAAACAATAGAATTTTCATTGCAAATGTCCATTTAAAATCTAATAGTTGAATTTTAAACTATAATTATGAATCTTCAGTAAACAATTTTTTTCAGAACAAACCATGTAAAAGTTGATACTTCAACAAAAAAAATTGCATTTTTTCCCAAAAAGGATAAGTTTAAAAAAAAAGATTAGATTTCTACCAAGAAAGAGAAATTTTCAATAAAATACATGAATTTTTAACGAAAAAGTTGAACTGTCAAATAAATAAGATAAATTTTGTTACTGAAAAGTTAAATCTTTTACTAAGAAGTTAAATTTTTAAGTGAAAAGGATACATTTAAACCAAAAATGAAACAGTTTAATTTTTTGTTTAAACATTTATTTTAAACCAAACCAGAAACGAATTTTCATAAAAATAGTTAAATTTTCAACCAAACAGATAAACCTTGAACTAAAAAAATTAATTTTGAACAGAGTAGTTAAATTTTTGATAAAAAGTATGACTTTTTAACAAGATGTTTGCGTTTTCAACCAAATAATTAAATTTTCAACTAAATAATATCATTTTTAACCAAACATCCTTTTCAATAAAAAAATGAACTTTTATTGGTAAGGTAGTTTATGGGAAGTATCGCCAGGCCACTTTTTTTCTCTTAGAACTACAGCACTGGCCTTTATTAATTAAACTTTTTCGTACCAATTGAAGACCAAGAAGCTCCTTGCCAAACATCATTTAATTGCCAATAAAGAGCTCCTCTGGTGTAACCTTCGCCCAAAGAATTTAGAGAACTTTTTCCCTGTCTGTATGACTCGGTTTCTATCTTTATCGAAACTGCCTGATTAATTTGACTTAAATAGATAAAGTCTTCCAAATCTCTCAGAGAGTTATTACTTTCTGGAATGATGAAATTATTTCCGATCAGAAGTTTCATGATATCATCACCATCTGGCAAATGTTGGCGATGTTTTAAAAATTCACTCTCTATTTTTAAATCCTCTTCATGTTCCGCAGCGGTTTTCAGAGTTTTTAGCGAAGGCCACGACTGGAAACCGTATTCTGATGAAAATCTGATTGTAGGATACTGGTTTATATCCCAACCATTTGAACCGTAGTTGTAATAGTGAACTGAAAAGGATTTCAAATTATAATTATTCCTCTAAACTCTCCAAATTCTAATTATATAGAAAAACAAAAATTTGAAAGCATTTGGTTTTTAGATTAGGTAAAATTTGGAAAAAGGGACAATTTTCAAAATTGTACCATTTCTAAATAAAAACCTTTCAAATTGAATCATTTGAAATTTTATTTGTTTGAATTTTAAAAATTTTAAATCTGTTGAAACTGTATCATTTTTAATTCAAAGTGTTCAAAATTCAAAAATTCTATTATGAATTGAAGTATCTCGAAATTAATTGATTTCAAATTAAAACTACGAAAATAGGGAAATTTTCAAACTTTAAAAATTGAATATTTTTAAATCACAATGTTGAAAATTTGATCATTTAAAATACAAAGGAATTTTAAATTGTATTATTTCGAGTTAAAAACGTACAAAATTGAATAATTTGAAGTGAAAAAATTCTCAATTTAATTAATTTACGATTCAAGGCGATTAAAATTAAAAATTTTGAAATTGATAAATAAATTTAAAGATTCAAAGAAAAAGCTACTGATACTGTAGAATTTTAAATTTTAATTAAGAAAAAATTATAATCTAAAAATAATACGTAATTTTAATTGGGAAACATTATCAAAACAAATTTCTACTACGGAACGTTGAAAAAAAATTATTCTGGAGGTGGAATGTAATTCAATATTGTTTAATCACAACTCCTTTAATCTGAAAATTTTGCAGCAATTAAGTCTATCAAGTTTATAAGATTTCGAAGAATTTAAAAGCCAGAAAGTTTTGTTCCTTTAAAATTGAAACAAAAGAATTTGCTATATTTAATTTTTAAATTATTAAATTTAAAACTATCTAAAATATAAAACAAAACAATTTAGAATATTTTCATCTACAATTATTAAATATAAAATTTAATATCAAGGCTTTTAAAATATTTAATATTTTCCAAGATCATCTCAAGATTAAATGAGTTCAGATTCAAATTCTAAAAGCAAGACAATTTTAAAATGTTCAAAATTGCATAATTTCAGATTAGAATTTTGGATGCTGGATCATTTAAAATTGAAATTGAAATTAAAACTATAAACAATTCATAACTGACAACTAAATTAAATTTTTCAAAGTTTAAGTATTACGAATTCTCAATTTGTTTAACGTTTTACATCAGAAAATTATTATTTAATTTTACAATTGTACCAGACCATTTAAACCTTTAAAATGGAATTCTTTTTTAATCGTTCAAAATAAAGTGATTTTAATAAAAAAACATTAAGAATAGAAAAATTTCTACTCCAGAACGTTGAAAATGAAACGAATCGGAACTTCATTAAGACTGAACAAATTAATAATTATCCGCAATTGTTAGAAAAACACTTGTTCATACTCAAACTCTTTAAAGTTCTAATTATTTTAATTAAATTTAAATTACATAAAATTTTTAATTTTTACATAGTTACTTGTATTTGTCTAAATTGAACCGTGTCAATTTCAGGCATTTCTATTTATATCTATTTTGATTTTAAACAGCACAATTTATACGTCTTAATTTTAAATCAATTAATTTTTATTACCTGATTCAGAATTATTATTCATTCTGGAAAACTTCCATTAAAATATTTTTCAATTTTAATTCATTCATTTTTTAAAGTTTTCAGCTAAAAATCGAACAACAAAAAAAGAATATAAAAAAAGATAGCTCTGATTCCAGTTTTTTAAATTGCACATTTTAAGCCTTTTAATTTGAAACTGCTTTTCTAAGTTAATTTTGAAATACTCAATATTTTTGAACATTTTCAAACAAAAAATTATTCCATTTTCAAACTCAGTTTGGTCTTAAAAATTGAAGGCATTTAATTAAAATTTAATTACAATCCTTTGAAACGGAAAATCATACTACAAAGTCTTTAAATTTGATATTTTAGAATTTCAAAGAATTCGTATAACTAGACAATTTTAGATTTTTTAAATTAAAAGTACAGTATTGTGAAATTTGAAATTGAAAAGCTGTAAAAATTGAGAAATTTATAATGAAATATTTTCGAATTTAGGCTTTTATAGCAAAAAAATTGTAGAATTTTTAATGAATTTTAAAATCTGATTAATGTACAAAAAAATGTTATTTTCACGGTTCAACATTTATGAATTTTAGATATTGTGTACCTTTAAAGTATAATTATTCTGAAAGCTTCGAAAAATACATGCTTTCTAAGTAAAAACTTTAATAATTAATAAATTTCAACTTGAAGCGTTAAAAGTTCGAAAATTCCCAACTTCATTCAATTAAAAATTAATCAATTTCAATCTACAGTACAAAATGAATTTCAAAATTAAAGATTTTATATTCAAACATTCCAGTTTTTCAAATTGCAGTTTTAAGCCTTTTAATTCAAAATCGTTTTTTTAAGTTACCTTTGAAACGTTCAATATTTTGGAACATTTTCAAACACCAAATGATTGAATTTTTGAACTTAACTTGGTTCTAAAAATTGGAGGCACTTAATTCAAAATTTTTTAATTACAAACCCTTTAAATGGAAAATTGTACAACTATCAAGTCTTTAAATTTGAGATTCTACAATTTCGAAGAATTCAAAATACTAGACAATTTTATACGTTAAAAACTGATATAAAAAATTCAGGATATTGAAAGTTTTAAGGCCTCAGAAATTAAACAGTTTCGGAATTGCGCATTCAAAATTATAATTTTAAATTCAAATTGCTGACAATTTATAGAATTTTTAAATGTAATTTTAGTAAAAAAATTATTAATAATTTCGCGGTTCAAAATTGATGAATTTGGCATTTTGTATACCTTTAAAGTATAAATATTTTGAAAACTTGAAAATTCCATGCTTTCTAATTAAAAACTTTTAAAATGAATGAATTCCAACTTGAAGCGTTAAAAATGAGAAAATTCCCAACATTCTTTTAAAACTAAGGCATTAAAAACTAATCAAGTAGAAATTTTGCATCACGTTCTTTAAAATTCACTCATTTTAATCTGAATTGCAAAATTAATTTGAAAATTAAATATTTTACCATCTCCCATTGCATTCGATTGGGGGTTTACATTAAAGTATCCATTTTTATCATCATATAATCCGTTTCCAGGACTGGATACAATATAAGCTCTGGTAGGGTCCAATTTCTCGACTTCAGTTTTAATAAGGCCAACGTACAATTTAATAAAATCGTCCTTGTACACTTGTTCATCATTGGTTCCGTACCAATTTCCATAGAGAGCCACTTGATTCTCGTTGCTTCCAGCCCAAAGAGCAATGCTCGGATGGTATTTGAGTCTCAGGACATTTTGCACGACTTCATCCTTCACTGTTCTCAAAAACCATTCTGCAGATGGATACATACTGCAGGCAAACATGAAGTCCTGCCAGATCAAAATTCCTAATTTGTCGGCCAATTCGTAAAAGAGATCTGATTCGTACATTCCACCGCCCCAAACTCTGAGCATGTTCATGTTTGCCTCCTTCACAGAAGTTAGCAAAGGTAAAATTGTTTCTAGCTTGGTGCTTAGCTCTGGGAAAATACTGCCTGGAATGTAGTTACTACCTTTTGCAAAAAGAGCAAGGCCGTTAACTCGGAAATAAAAAGTTAGTCCCTCATCGACAGGATCTTGGACGAGT
>JAWWLR010000166.1:38038213-38051660 GCA_035041075.1 Acraspis erinacei | reverse complement strand
TCTTCTCTCTCCTTCTTTCTCTTCTCCTCGCACATTTCCTCAAATAATTTCTTTTGTTCCAATTGCTGTTTCTCTTTATTTTTCATCTCTTCAAGCTTCTGTTGGGCCAGTTTCTGTCTCTCTTTCATTGGAAGTTTAAGCATTTTCAGGTCGGTTGCTTTCGAAACGTCATCAAAATCGAAAACGTCTGTATCGTTATCCAAGACAATTTCTGGCGGTGAGGACTTCTTTGCAGGTGGAGCTTCCGTATCAGGACTCTTATTGGCATTTTCGGAAGATTTTTTAGCACGAGGTCCTTTGAAGCTCTTTCCTCCTCTACCACCTCTTCCTCTCCTCGCTTTGTTGATGCCAGGATTAGGAGGAATAATTCTTCTGGGTACAAAAGGTTCGGGTGATTTACTCTTGACGGAAGGTTCGAAAATGTCATCTTCTTCGCTATCCATTTTATGTTGATTGGTCAAAGAAAAGGAGGATGTACTGGGCATTTCGGAAGGTTCGGGCTCGTCGTCTACATCCATCTGCACATCACTTCCGCCTGCGGTGGTGGTTCTTCCTTCCTGCTGAGATTTTCTTTTTTTCAACAAAGCAGATTCATCATCATCTGGCTCGAGGTCGCTATCAGAAACATTAGTAATGCTGGCAATAAGTGAAGCGGCCTTACGTTTACTGGCCCTGGCACGGGAATCCTTGGCTGGTTCTTCCACATCCGGTTCGCTCCTCGTCACCGACTTTTTATCCAAACTAAAGTTGCGACTGCCCACCTATAGAAAGGTTGAAATTAAAATTAGAAATAAAGCAAAATGAAGACAACACGTCGTTTTTTTTTTAGAGAAATACAATTTATTCAAACTTTTGTCCACTGATTACAGTTCACTAGCGATAAAGCAACTTATAATGTCGGCATACAACTCAACTTCTTTCTCAATTCTCTGTGCACACAAAGTCTTGGAAATATTACTTAACTTTATTTTACATGTACTGAACATTAAAGGGGTTGAATATCAAAGCTGCACAAAGAGAGTATTTAGCAGCATAAAAGTTATTTTGATTTATTATTATTTCTATAAGGCGCTGAGTTACTTTGAGTTTCAACCGCTCTTTTCAAAATCAAGTTTACATTGGATCATTTGAATTGAAACTGATAAGACACAAGGGTTTCGTGAAAGTAACACTCGATTTCCGTCAACCAAAAAAGAAATAAATAAAATTAAAAAAAAAAAGGTAGAATTTGTGTCCTCTTACGTTTTTCACATTTTATTATTCGAGTCTACAAAATAGCACGACTTATTATTTACATTGACCTTAGACGAGTTTGTACTTTCTTCAGACTTCGTATTGTTATTGCACACTTTCTGCATTAACACGCTATGAAATGGAAAGTTTCAAAAAGTTACAGAAGCTAGTATTATTACAGGGTGTCTACTCAAATCCTGGAAGAAAATTCCCTGACAGTTCCAGGTTTTTTTTTCAGGTATAATTTTTCACAGTACGGAGCCAGACAAATACATATATTTTTTTAAAATAATGAACTCAGAATAAGCATAGATTTTCACGAGTTTATGATAGTGGTTTTTTTCTTCAGTTTTTAGGGATTCAATTAATATGTTTCATTTAGGAAGCGTTGAAAACTTATATTACAAGACGTTCTTAAATATATAAGCAAGATCGATTAATTCAATAATTAAGTAATACTGAAAAAACAAACAATTATATTTTTGATTTTGTCTCTAAAGTACTAAATAGTTGAATTTCAAGTAGTTAAATCTTCAATTAAAATAATTAATTTCCTGTCAGAAAAAGAAAAATTTTAAACAAAACTGATCAATTTTCAATTCAAATGATAAATCTTTAACTGCAATAGGTAAATCTTAAACCAAAAAATGATATTTTAACAAGAGTTTAACTTCCAACCAAGTAATTTTATTTTCAATGAAAAAAGATCAATTTTCAAACAAGAAGATTAATTTTCTACCAAAAAAGACGATTGTTCAACAAAATACATGCATTTTTAACAAAATAGATGAATTTTTAAATCATAAAGAAAAATTTTCAGCGAAACAGTTGAGTTGAAAAATTAATTTTCAACAAAAAAAACCATTTTCAACAAAACAGTTAGATTTTAAATCAAAGTGATGAGTTTTTATTATTTTTAAGTATAATTATGAATCTATTTCAGTTAAAGATTCATAAATACACTGAGTTTTTATTATTTTTAAGCATAATTATGAATCTATTTCAGTTAAAGATTCATAAATATACTTAAAAATAATAAAAACTCATCACTTTGATTTAAAATTGAACTAGTTTGTTGAATATTGTTTTGTTTGAAAATTAATTTCTCAATTCAACTATTTGGTTAAAAAAATTTCTTTTTGATTTAAAAATTCATCTATTTCGTAAAATTTAAAGTTAAATATTTATAAATATACATAAAAATAATAAAAACTCATTACTTTGGTTTAAAATTTACTTCTCAATTCAACTATTTGGTTAAAATTATTAATATTTGATTAGAATACTTAAATTTTCAACGAAAAAAAAGGAATTTTCTCAAAATAAAAATGAATTTCCATATAAAATAGTTGAATTTTTAACTAAAAAAGACCATTTTTGAATCAAATATTTCGATTTCAAATTAAAAAATATAAATTTTCAACCAAAAATGGAATAGTTACAGTTTCAGTTGAAAAACAAAATTATAATCAAACTAACGAATTTTTTAACTAAAATGATGAACCATCAACTGGAATATCTGAATTTTAAACCAAAAAGGGACTTTTCAAAAGAATAGTTGAATTCTGTACTTAAAAATATCAATTTCGAACCAAAAATGAAAGTTATAATTTTTTTTAATTGTTACATTTTCAAACGAAGTAATGAATTTTCAACTGTAATATTTGAATTTTAAATCAAAAAGATGAATTTTTAAACAAGAAAATTAATTTCTACCAAAAAAGTAGATTTTTAAAATGAACAAGATAATTTTTCGAACAAAAATTGAATAGTTAAATTTTCAGTACAAAAAAAATCAAGAGATTAATTCACGGAACTGCTCCTTTATTTTATTTTAGCTTTGGCGCAAGAACTAAAACAATTTTCAACAAACTAGTTAAAGTTTCAACTGTATGCAATTAAATTCTCAGTAAAAAAATAACTTTTAACCAAGTAATAACATTTTCATTACAAAAAAGATGAATTCTGAACAAAAAAATGTAACACTTGAAATTTCATTTGAAAAAAGTTTAATTCACCTAAAAAAAGACGAATTTTTAAAATCAGTTGAATTTTTAACTAAAAATCATTAATTTTTAACCAAAAACAGAATAATTAAATTTTCAGTTTAAAAAATTAATTTCAAACATTAAAAAACGAGTTTTCAACAAAATAGTTAAAATACTATTGAATTTTATATTGTAATTAAAAGAAAAAATTAAGCACATTCGTGAATAAATTCCCTGACAATTCCAGGTTTTCCAGGTAGAGTAGACACCCTGTATTATTAATCGCTAGCATCAATTGAATCTCTATTTTTTAGGTAATCTTTTTTTTAACACCTGCTGGTTACACATCTTAACCTCGTTATTAAAAAATATTACCAGTGAATTTCAGTTGAAATCATTTCAGTAAAAGATTTTAACTTTAACGTGGAAGAAGCAATCTTATGTATCTCTGAAATGTAGAAAAATATCGGTTTCGGATTGAGGTTAACTATAAATGATTATGACCATCACTACACAATTATTAACTTTTTACGTCTTGAACGTCACTTAGATAAATAACATTAATTGAAACTATACTACGGAATGAAGATAAATATTCTATCAGCAAAATAATGGATTTTTTAAATATTATAATAAGACTTTTTCAGGAAACCTGTTTAAAACCCTAAACTAAAGCAACTTTAGTTACTATACTATACTGAAAAATAATCCATACCCATGCGCAAATCTATTAAATTTATCAGTCATTAGGAACTAATTCTCATATAAAATGAATCAAGTTAGGTTAAAATAAATCTACATGAAACATACTAATAAATTGGAAGCACTTGCACAATTTTATAGAAAATTATACATTAAAAGAAATCTTTAAAATAAAATCCTTAAAATTACCAAAGAATCTAAACATCGTAAAACGTAGAATTTCACTGTTTTAAAATCCTCCGAGGAAAAATCATTTTCTCACAACCTTCTCAGGAAAGTAAGACTTCTTTTCTTATATTACTCAGTGATGGACCTTATATACCTAACTAAAATATTACGCAATCGCTTTTAATGATAAGGAAGACTTTTTTTACAGAAAGACGTGAAATAACTTTTTGGAATCAAATAAAAGAAAGGCAGTAAAATAGGCTTCAGTCTTTGAATTCTGTCTTCAGGGTGTCCAGCGAATCGTAGGAACGAAATTCAAAGGGCTAAAATCTGATGTACGGTCCCTTTTTCAAATCTTTTGAAATCCTTGCAAACTTGATGAAATGTTCAAAATCTTTGAAAAATTTGTGTGATATCTTTGAAATCTTTTGAATTATCTGTGAAATTTTAAATCTTTTAAAAGTTGTAAAAGCCTTATGAAATATTTTAAAATCATTGAAATATTATGAAAACTTATAAAATCTTTAGTAATGTTTTGTTATCTGGTGTACACTCAAAAACCGAGTCTGTTAATTGCAATCTATAAATTAATTGGTAAAGTCTACAAAAAATAACTGTTTTAAAAGAAAAGAAACTTAATTCAAGGTTCTCGTGAAAAAATTACGGTTTTCACGGGTTTCAATTTCGCTGGACACCCTGGTCTTCTAACTTTTTCAACAATTGGAATGCAAGTAAAAAGAGTAACATACAGAAGGGTAAAAATTCAAGAAGATAGTGTTAGTTTGCGTTGTATAAAATGGACCTCGTTAGTTTCAACTTTCATTTGCCAATGGTCTTTAGCAATTAAGTATCAAGTACGTATTATGGAAGAACAATGTTTATTAGTCTTTACCTAGAAGATATAGGAACAAGGACGATAGGAGCGGTTGGAGGTACCCACCTTGATGGGCGCCCCCCATTGATCATCCGATTCTTCAGCTTTAGGCCTAGTGTGAGCGATCCACTCATCTCGAACCTCTTGCAAATAGTCACTCACTTTTTGAACTAGTTCTTTAGGAGTGAACTTTGAATTTTTCAGATCGTTGCAAAAGCTAAACGGGTCGCTCTCGGTAACAGACAGGCGTTCCGGTTTACGAAGAGGCATGTCGTTTTCGTTGTGAACGATTCTCAGAGGATCCATGGTTAATTTCTTTCGCCGTAGTTCTTTTTTCTCAAAGTCCTTTAAAACGGGTTTCGGCATGGGTGAATGTTCTTTTGGAGAAGCATGCTCGATCGCTTCCGAAGCTGAATGACCGTCGGTACTATCCCTTTTCTCATGAGTCACATTTCCCGCAGGTGATTTGCTATTTCTCGCCACATTTGAGTAGCTCATCTTGGGGGTTTCCGCACTGTTTTCACTCGGAGCTTCCGGCGAGGAGACATTGGCTGGTTCTTGAATCGGCGGGGATACCGATGGAGTTCGTGACTGCGACTGAAACATTAATATTTTTTATGCAAATAGATTTTAAAAGTGTAGATTGGGAATTGAGGAATAGATCAGGGATTATAAATTTATAATGATGACGGAATGGAAATTCAGAAACTCAAAATAATCTCTGTATTCAGTTTTTTTTTATAAACTAGACAAACGTCATCGAGCCTCTCGTTTGTTTCAGGACCTTTCATTTTACTAACAGAGTGACCGCAAAACTTCAATTTCAAAATTCTCTGATTTTTTTCGAAGTACTTTTTCACTTTCTCTGACATAAAGGATCTTTTATAAATGGAATAAAACAGTTTTAAATTTATATTTATAAATTATTACTTTATTATTGTCAGGGCTGACAGTCTAATTTGCAAGGAAAGGTGACCTGTTTAAAACTGAAAAAGTGACAAAAAATGACTAATTTCTAACCCTCAAAATTACTCAAAGTGACTATCGTGCATTAATAATACGACTAATGCTTTTTTTTTAATTTAAACAAGAATTCAACAGAATTTAATGCCATTTATAAGCATTCAAGAAAATTAAAAATAATTTAAACAGATGCAGGATATGAGAATCTTTTCAAATCTTTGAATTCCTACGAAATTGCTTACTTCATGTGAATAAATTCTTTGAAAGTAATTAAAATATTATAAAATCACGTGATATTCGATTAATGTGATGATTTTTCCTGAAATACTAGAAAATTGGTTCTTTGATCTTTTAAAGTTCCCTGTAATCATTGAAATTTTCGAAAATTTGATAAAATCCCTTGGAATCGTTTGAAATATTATAAAACTTTATACTATAAATCCTGTAAAATCGTTTTATATCTTTCGAAATTCTGTGAAATTCTTTACTACTGCATGAAAAATATTTAAAATCCCTTAAAATCATTAAAATTCTTGGAATTCTTTTGAATTTTTTTTTTTCAAAACTGTTTTGAAAACCTTTAAATTCCTTTGGAATCACTTCGAATTATTGAAATCTATTAAAAATATCCTCAGATATTTTAAATCCTTTCAAATCTGCTGCAAATTTTGTGTACCATTCAAAATTTCCCAAAAGTCTTTGAAACCTTTTGAAAATATCTTGAAATTGATTAAAAATCTCTTCGAATGTTTTAAAATGACCTACAATCTTTGGAAATATTTGAAACCCTTTGATATTTCTCGAAACATTTCAAAGCTCTTTAAAATGTTTTGGAATGCCTTTAAATTATTAAAATCTTAAAAAAAACCATAGGAATCTTTTAAAATATCCTAAAATGTTTCACATAATTTATATTAAATTAATTAATTAATTAATAATATAATATATATAATATAATAATAAATAAATAATTAATTCATATTAAAAGCACTTGAAAATTACTTGGCATATTTCAAAATACCATCAACTCTTTAAAATCCTTTGAAATCTATTAAAAATTTCTGGGAATTTTTCAAACTACCCTAAAATGTTTCAAATCATTTGCAATTTTTTAAATCTCATGAAAATTCCTTAGAGTTTTTAAAAAGACCCAAATATATTTAAAATCCTTTAAAATCTTTCGAAATATTTTGCAATTTTTTAAACCTTTTGTAAATTTAAATGATTAGAATTAATTGAAAATTCCGCGAAATCTTTTTAAATATTCTAAAGTCTTTAAAATTCTTTAAATTTTGGAAAGCTTTTTAAAACTCTTCAAAATGCTTTGGATTACATTTTTAATGAAATAATTAAAAATTCATTGTTGACATCAATCGAAAATTCTTTGAACCTTTTAAAATATCCCAAAATCTTTAACATATTTTATATTATATTATTCATATTTTATTATTACATTATATTTTTTTGTTCAAAAACCAAATATATTTAATTCTATACTTGTATTAAAATACGGAACACAGAGTTGACGCAAATTTTTTTAATATTTCGTATAAGTAACTGATAGCTTTTAAGAAATTTTTTTAATCATTTCACTGAGGTTTTTAGAGTCGAATTTAGAATTATATAATCTAAAACCTTACTATGTTGAAAAGTATTATTGTATTGAGAAAACAATTATTTTCTGTAACAATCCAAGAAAAATAGTTCCCGACGCAATGTTATGCTGAATTTCAGAACTTGATGTACTTTGACAGCCCTAACTTCTTTTATTTATTGCACAATAATTGAAGCGCAAAAAGACCGATAACGCAATTAGTCGCAATATTAATCGTGCGCCTGCGCTTTTTCTCGATCTACGTTCCATTAGTTATACGCCGGTTTGTGAACTTCCTCTAAAGATTTTCCGAAGCAACTTTTCAATTTGTTTTTTTACAAACCAGAAAAGATATATTATGGTTTCTAAAAATCTTTGCACAATCTAAAACATGCATTTTTTGGTTTTAAAGAACAGTGGCGATTCGGTGGACGATTTCAAATTCCTTGTTAAACTCCCGGTTTCTCCAAGTCAGGTTTTTCAATTTTCCCGGTCAATTTAAAGTAATATTAACATATTTGCCGCAACACGAAAACATTTATTTTAATTTATAACGTTCATTCTAAACATCCTTTAACACGACAGAGCAAAACATTGCAAAATGTATTCATTTTGAAAAAAAACTACTTGAATTTTCCAACTAAAAAATATCGATATTTTGCAAAAACTGGAATAGTTAAAATTTAAGTTGAAAAATTTAATTTTAAACAACAAAATAAAGGATTTTAATTAAAATAGTTCAATTTTTAACCAAAGTTATGAATTAAAAAAAATATACATATTCAAATAAAATAGTTAAATTTTAAACAAAAAGATGAATTTTTAAAAAAGAAGAATAATTTTCAAATAAAAAGATTAATTTACTATAAAAAAATACAGTTTATCAGCAAACTACAAGATTTTTTAACGAAATAGTCGAATTTTCAACCGAATAGTTGACTTTGAACTAAAAAAAATAAATAATTTACAGCTGAAAATGGAATATTATAATTTTTAGTTAAAAATTAATTTTGAACCAAACATAAGAGTTTTAACTAAAACAATGGATCTTCCATATGAAATAATTGAATTTTCAACAAAAAAATTAATTTTGGCTAAAGAAGATACATTGTCAACCAAAACATAAATAATTTTTTTAATTAAAACAATTAATGTCTAACTAAACACATGAATTTTCAAATACAAATATGGAATTTTCAATTGGAATAAGTTCAAATTTCAGATAAAAGTATTACTTAAAGAAAATAACTTTCAACCGAAAGAAACAACTAACTTTCAAAAAAATAGTTACATTTCAAACAAAGTGATGAATTTTTAAATAAAAATGTAAATATTGAACTGGGATAGTTAAATTTTAAGCCAGAAAGAATTTCTAACAGAAATAATGAATCTCTAATAAATACAGTAATTGAATTTTTAACCAAAAAGATTAATTTCCAACTAAAAAAAGATCACTTTTCAAACAAAAATTAAATAATTAAATTTTTCGTCAAAAAATTAATGTTAAATCAAAGAGATGAATTTTTAAGTAAAATCAGCATCTAAAGAAAAAACGAGCTTTCAATTATACATTTCATTTTTTAACGGAAGAAATTAATTTTAATTGAAACGACGAATCTTCAACTAAAATTAATTTTTAACAAAAAAGTTTAAATTTCAAACAAATCATTTTATTTCCAACTGGATTCCCTGGCAATCTTTAAAATTTCTTTTGAAATTCTATAAATATTTCAAATACTGTACAATTCCTTTAATTCTTCGAATCTTTTAAACTATATTATATTCTTCAAAATCTCTTAAATCTAATAAAATCCCTAAAAATCGTTTCAAATTCAAAACATAATTTGAAATCTTTAATAACTTTTAAAAATGGTATTGTTGAGCATTCGTCTTTTGGATAATAAATGCGTTCCTTTTTAATGAAAGTGCATATTTTTTTATAGAAAAACCATCTTTCTTTATTGAAAATGGTTGTTTACGGGTTAAAAATCTAAAATACAAAATTGGTAGAAAATTCAACTATTTTGCTGAAAATTGAAATATTTTGTTAAAGGTTATGCTTTTTGGTTGAACATTTAACCAGTTTGTACAAAACATTCGTCCCTTTGGCTTGAAAATTGAACTTTTTGATTTAAAATTCACCTTTTTGTTGAAAGTTCATATTTTTTGCTCAAAAATTCAACTATTTGCTTAAAAATTAACTTTTTTGTAGAAAATATATATTTTCGGGATTAACATACGCGCTTCTTCTTGTTTAAAGATTCATCTCTTTGTGTCGCTGATTCAACTTTATTGTTTTATTTTTGATCAGAATGAAATAGTTTTTTATTTAAAACAAAATCTTTTTTAGTTGACAATTCAATTATTTGGTAGAAGGTTCAACTGTTTGGCAGAAAATTTATCGTTTGGACTTAAAAATTCAAATTTTGTAGAAAATTCAACTATTTGGTTGAACTTCATTGATAAAAAAATCGCTTTTTTAAAATTCATCTCTTTGTGTTGAATGCTCAATAATTTTTTTGAGAATTCGTCTCTTTTGGTTGAATTAAATTGTTTCTTATTTTTAATTTAAATCTTCTTTGGTCGAAAATTGAACTTCCTGGTTTAGAGTATAAACTAATTTGCTAAAAATTCATTTTCATCGTATCTATTTTAAAGAAAATTGGTCTGCTTTTTGGAAAATACAATATATATATATATATATGGACTTCAAATCCTAGGAATTTAAAGCATTTCAAATTAAGTTTTATATGTTACTTACATTAATTTTTTTATTCTCCTATTTTCGTGAAAAATGAGCACATTTCTCTTGTTTTGAGAGTATTTTGGGCTGTAAAGTCTGATTTCGGCATTGTTTAATTGTTTTAATTTTCCAGAAATAAACGCAGTATTTCGTTATATTTTTGGTGAATTTTTGGCAACTTCAAAATTTAAGATCTTACTATTTCATAAGAATGTTTAATAATTTACAAATAAGTATAAAAAATGGGTGTAATCGCTCAGCTGGCATCTGCTGCAAACTGTAAAGAAATTTGTTTAAAACCTTACTTACATTTTGATAAACATTATTTTCCTCTGTGTACTTTGTTGATTCGTCGAGGATACCTATGATTTCCTTCATGTACTTTAAAGTCATGTTATCCTCAAACAAACCGGCTTCTACAATCAAAATAATGAAATAATTATGTCAATATGTGTAAAATTGAATTTATCGAATTAAACAAATTTATTCTGATAAGAGTCATAAACTTTTTGACTCAAAAACAGGCCTGAGATTATACATAGTTGAGACAATTCGTTCAGAATTTTAGATCATTTAGTTCATTTTAATCTGCTCCGTTGAAGATTGAACGATTTTCTTGAAAATACGTTTTTTTTATTGTTGAATTTTTATTATTGAAAACTTAAATATTTGGGCGAAAATCTATTTGTTTTGTTGAAATCTCGTCTTCCTCGTACGAAATTATTCTTCTTAGTTGAAAAATCATCTTCTTGGTTAAAAGTTTTATCCTTTGATAAAAATTTTAATTCTTTTGTTGAGAATTCCACAATTACGTTAGAAAGGCCTTCTTTTTTTGGTGAAAATTTACCTGCATTATTAAAAAAATAAAAGTTTTTGTGGAAAACTACTATTTGCGAGTTAAAAATTAAATTATTTTTTAATTTAAAGTTCATTTCGACTGTCTTTGATTTAAAATTAAAATCTTTTCGGGTTAAAATATCAATTATTACATTTCTTGATGAGAATTTATCATTTTATGTTGAAGGTTGAACTACTTTAATACAAATTAATTTTTTTGGTTGAAGATTAATTATTTTAGTAGAAAACTTATCTCTGTAGTTGGACATTTTAGTATTTTGTGGAAAATTTGTTTATTTTCTAGTTGATAATGAACTTTTTTAACTTAAAATGTAACTATTCAATTTTTGGATTAAAATTTTTCTTTCAGTCAAAATTTAATTTTTTGGTTGAAAATTCATGTTTTGTGTTCAAAATTAATATTTTTTAGTTAGAAAATTTAACGATTTCGTTTTAATTCTTGGTTCAAAAGCCATTTTCTATAATTTAGCATTTTTTATGAACATTCATCTCCGCCGGTTGAAAATTTTACTATTTTGTTGAAATTTTTTGTTGCTGTTAAAAATTCACCTCTTTGTCTGAAGATGTAACTATATTCTGGAAAATAAGTTTTTCTTTTGTGGTTGAAAATTAATTTTTTTCATATCATACTACTTTGTTGAAAATTCCATTTTTTGGTTGGAAAATAATCCTTTTACTTAAAATTTGTATCTTTTTGAAAAAAATGGATTGTTGAAAATTAACTTTTTTTGTAGAAATTTCAGCCGTCTTAGTTGAGCATTAATCTATTTTGTGGGAAATTCGTTTTTTTTTTTGTGTGAAACTTACTTTTTTACTGAAAATGTAACATTCCTTTTTTAGCTAAAAATTCTTCATTCTTGTTGAACAATTCAACAATTTGCATAAAAATTCATGTATTATTTTGAAAATCCTTATTTTTTAGCAGAAAATTAACCTTTTTGGAGGAAACCTTAAATACCTCTATTCTCTATTTTTATCGAAAATTAATCTCCTTAGTTGAAAACTAATCATTTTGGTTAAAAATTTAACTATTTTGTTGAATGTTCAACTCCTTTGTTAAGCATTCATTTTTTATAATTTATCATTTAAGATGAACATTCATAACTGGTTGAAAATTCTGTCTTTTTGTTTAAGTTTTATTTTTCGGTAAAAAATTAAATTATTTTATTGAAAATTTAACTATTTTTATGGAAATTCAACTCTTTTTTTTAAATTAAAATCCTACGTATTGGAAATTTGTCTGTTTTATTGACAATTCAAGTCTTTTGATGAAAATGGGTTTTTCCTGTTCCAAAATTTATCTGGTTTGGTAGATATTTCATCTGTTTAGTTGAGGATTCGACTATTTTGTTGAAAATTCATTTTGTTTTGTTTATTTCAAATGTTTTCGATTCAATGATTTACTTAACAATAAATCCTTTTTAGGTTAAAATATCTACTATTACAGTTTTCTTTAAGATTCATATCTTTAATAGAAAATTTATTATTTTATTGAGAATTCGGTTTTTGGGTCAAAAATTAGTTTTTGTGCGTTGAAAATTACCTTTTTTTACTCCAAATGTAACTATTCTATTTTTGGTTTACAATTTTTCTTTCTGAGGAAAAACTTCAACTATTTTGTTGAAAAATCATGTATTTTGTTGAAAATTTGGTATTTCTGGTTAAAAATCAATTTCTTTGGTTGAAGATTTATAAATTTGTGGAAAATACGTTAAAAATTAATGTTTTCAAATGAAAATTTATTTATTCCATTTTTTGTTGATTGTTTAAAATTTAAATATATGTGAAGAGTTTTAAATATTATAAGAATTTATTAATATTAATAAACAGCAGTTGAGGAAATTTGTTAGAACAATAACACGCCCCACCCCCTAACAATTAAAACAGCTAACAAGGACTACCCACCTATTCTTTCACAATCTCAGGCTTGCTCAAAATAAATATTCTTTCATTGTCAAGAGTCTAATATCAATCGTGACAAACATTTATTTTGGATACTAAAAAAATTGAAATTTATGTTGGACATAGTAGGCTACTTGATGTACATATTAGTTTTTCGTAAACAACTTACCGGTCAACCGTTGCTTCATTTGATCCTCTTCAGAACCAGAGGTGTCTTTATTTTCCTCTTGAGATGTCATCGTGTTGTACAAAATCTATGCTGGCAATGCTTCACCTAAACCTTTTTTTTGTAAATCTAATAATACAATAATGCAAACCAATGAAAATAAAACCACCCTCTTTTAATTAACTATACATATAAATGGAGCAAACATCGCAACATCGAAAACATGGACGTGCAAACATAACCTAAAAGTACAGCT
>JAWWLR010000166.1:38012218-38027378 GCA_035041075.1 Acraspis erinacei | reverse complement strand
ATGTAAATTCTATTTTGCATTTTTGGTGCATTTTCCAAACACAATTTTAAATCTTCGGGGGTCTAAATTAAAATGTATTGGGTGGAAATTATTTCTATAACATTCCTTGAGAAGTGAATAAACTTTAATTTACAAAGAGCTAAGGACAAGCACTTCTTTTTTCCATTTTTCGAAAACCGAGCTTTTTTAATGTTGACCGATATGAAAAAAGATACGACAGATATTTTTTAATTCAAAAGTGTTAAAAAATTTCACTTTATACGTATAAAATGTAAATTATTAATCGTTTGAATTAAACATTTGCTAAGCTTCAATTTAAATAGTTTAAATTGCAGTTCAGCTTTGATTACTTACAATGAAGAAAGTTTCAGCTTTGAGAGTTCCAATTTTTTAATTTCAATTGCCGTGACAAATTTGTTCGAACCAGGAAAAATTTGGGAAACGAATGGAAATTTATTACTTGATTAAAACGGCCACCCTGTACTTTGTTCTTCTTCTTTTGCCTGTGGAATTTAATATTCCATTTTATCCAGAACCAACGCAAGGACAGCAAAGTTCCAACTCGTTGATCTGGCTGGCTCAGAGAGGAGTAAAAAGACTCAAGCAACTGGGGAGCGATTCAAGGAGGGTGTAAATATAAATAAAGGCCTCCTAGCTCTTGGAAATGTAATATCACAACTAGGAGAGTGTGGCACAGCATCCTATGTTGGGTATCGAGACAGCAAGCTCACGAGGCTTTTGCAAGATTCCCTCGGTGGGAACTCGATGACGCTGATGATTGCTTGCGTGAGTCCTGCAGGTTAGTATCACTAATAAAATAATCAGGGGATCCATTGTTTTTCGGACCAGCTTACAAAAATAAGTCATTAAATATGGTTTGGTGAAAAAAATTCATTTCAGACCGGGAAATGATCGGGAATTTAATTTTTAAAACCGGGAATTGACTTCGATCTCAGTCAAATTCAAGTTTTCGTTATTTAAAGAATTTTTGTCAATTTAGGAGAGTGATTTCTACTTTTATTTAAAGTCGTAGGGCATATAAGTTTTTTTATTAGGTTACGGATTCTTTTAATTGAAAATTCATCTCTGGTTGAAGATGTAACTGCTTTGTGGAAAATCAAATTTTTTATCTAAAAATACAACTATTTCAGTAAAAAATTTAACTATTTTGCTGAAAATAGGTTTTTTTGTGAAAAATTAGATTTTTAAGAGAAAAGTACATTATTCTATTTTTGGTTTCATACTTTTTTAGCACCGTATTTTATTAAGAAATTGATTTTTTAAATAGAAAATGATCTTTTTCTTTGAAAGTAAATATCCGTATCGGTTGAAAATTCAAGTATTCCGGTTAAGTATTTATCATTTTAGTTGAAAATTCATCTTTTACGCTGGAAATAAAATTACTTGCTTAAAAGTTAAACTCTTGATAAAAATTATTTTAACTCATTAATTATTCAAAATTATTTTTAGTTGAATATTCGTACTTTTTGGTAGAAATCAATATTCTTGATTGAAAACTCATCTTTTGGGTCAAAAATTAAATTAAATAATTTCAATATTCATCATCTTAGTTGAAAATTAATCTTTCTTGTTTGAAATTCAACTATTATAGTCAAAGATTTACAATTTTAGTTGAAATTTAAGCACTTTGTTTGAAGATGTTACTATTTTTTCCATTCTTTTTTTATGTAACTTTTTAAAATGAAAATTTAACTTTTTGCAATCGAATATTGGAAATGATATTTTTCTTTGAAAGTTAATCTTCTTGTCCCAAAATTATTCTTGTCGGTTAAAAATGCAAGTATTCCAGTTAAATGTTTATCAATTTAGTTGCAAATTCGTTTTTTAAGTTGGAAATAAAATTACTTGGTAAAAGTTGAACTATTTTTGTTAAAACTAATTTTTTTTAAGATTCAAATTTGTCAAAAAAAATCATTTATTGGGTCTGAAGTTTAATTATTTCATTTAAGTATTCATCATCTTAGTTAAATATTTCATATTCTTAATTACAAAATCATCTATTTGGTTCAACATTATTTTTTTACCTTAAAATTTAATTATTCATGTTTTTATTGACAATTTATCTTATTTTCAGTAAATATAAATTTTTGTTAGTTTAAAAATTGAACTATTTCAGTTAATGATTCATTGTTTTTGTTGAAAACCATACGTTAGGTTAAAAATTAATTTTAATTACTAAAACTGTAACTATTACATTTTCGCTTGGGGCTTGATTTTTTTTAGTTCAAAATTCAACTATTTGGTTGAAAAATTGTTTTTTTTTTTACTGAACATTCAACGATTTCGTTTAAAAAATCCAAGTCTTTTTTTAACAATTGTATTTTTTGTTAGAAAGTTAATCTTGTTGTCTGAAAATTCATCTTTGTGGTTGAAAATTGAAGTATTTTAGTTAAATATTCATCATTGTAGATGAAAATTCATATTTTTAGCTTAAAAAAGTTTAGTTTTTCCATTTTACTTTTAATTGCCCGGGAAAGTTGAAAAACTTGACCAGAAAAAAACCTGGGAATGTAATTGCAAATTGAAATTCAATAACAATAATTCTTAATTCAGAAAAGTAGCTTTATACTGCTTTATTTAACTATTTTGTTGAAAATTAGTTTTTTAAAAATTAATTTTCTTAAGTGAAAATTTAACTAGTCTAATTTTTGTTGAAAATGGATCGTTTTAGTTGAAAATTCAAGTACCTGATTGACAATTCATGTCAACTACTAAATTTTGTGTTTAGAATTCATCTTTTTGGAATGCAAATTTAATTACTTGGTTGAAAGTTTAACTATTTTCTTGCAAATTAATTATTGTCGTTAAAAATCAATTTTCTTTTTTTAAATACTTATCATTTTATTTAAAAATTTATCTCTGTGGTTTATGATTAATTTTTAAAAATAAAAATCCAGCTATTCAATTTTCAGTTGAAAAATTATCTTTTTTATTTGAAAGTTCGTCTTTTATGGTATAAATTAATCTTCTTGTTTGAAAATTCAATTATTCTAGTTAAGCATTCATCATTTTAGTTGAAAATTGATCTTTTAGATTTAAAATTTAACGATTCTAGTTGAAACTTCATAATTTTATTTATAAATGTAACTATTGAAATTGAATATTCCATTATTTTAGTTTAAAATTCATCTTTTTGGTTGAACATTAATTTTTTCAACTAATAATTTAACCATTTAATTTTTGATCGAAAATTTATCTTTTTTAGTTGAAAATTCATGTATTTTGTTGAATATAAGGCTTTTTTCTAGAAAATTTACCTTCCTTGTTAAAAATTAATCTTTTTGATAAAAAATTCAAGTATTTCAGTTAAAGATTTTGGTTGAAAATTCATCTTTTCTTGATCAAAATTCAACTATTTGGTTGAAAATTTGTCCTTTTTAGTTGAAAATTCAACTATTGTTTGAAAACTCATCTTGTTGGTAAAAAATTAATTTATTCCAGTTCAAGATTCACATTTTTGGTTGAAAATTCATCATATTGATTTTTTTTGTATGGAAAATTGATTTTTTTTACTGATAAATTAACTGTTATATTTTTGGTTCAAATTGATCTTTTTTATTTGAAAATTCAACTGTTTGATTGAGAATTCCTTTTATTTGTTGAAAAATCGTCCTTTTTTAGTTAAAACTTCAACTATCTCGTTGAATATGCAATATTTGCTTAATTTAAATTAATTTTACCTAAATACGTAAGGAGTTTTATGTATAAAAATATCAAATAAAAATTTGTTTGAATTATTATTTAAATTCATGGACTTTAGAGGCAAATTCAAGAAATTCTTCATTCTTTTTTAGTATTATTTAATTAAGCAATGCTCCTAATATATTGAAGAATATATATTGAAATATAATTTGTCAAAGCTTATGAAATTAAACATCTTAATTGAATGGCTATGTAATATAAAAAAATATATCTGAAAAAAACCTGAAATTTTAATTTATTCACAATGCGTCTTCTTTCAGACTACAATCTGGACGAAACTCTGAGCACTTTGAGATACGCGGATCGAGCCCGTAAGATTAAGAACAAACCAGTGATTAATCAAGATCCTCAAGTAGCCGAAATAAATCGCCTGAAGAAGATAATTCAAGACTTGAAGAGTTCAAGGTTAAGTCAGGAAATTCAAGGTCTAGTCAGCTGTCCTCCTGAGCATCAAGAATTAGAGGAAAAGAGTCAGCTCATGCAAAAGAAGCTGAGAGCTCTGACTGAGAAACTGAGTGCTCACTTGATCGAGTTAGTTCACATGCACGAGCGAGCAGAACTGGCGGAACAGTCGAGAGAGAAGTTTAAGTCTGCGATGGTGAGCATCTCCGAAGATTTGAAAGAACTTATGGATAATTATGAAAAGTCACCAGAAGACACAGAAGCACATCAGAACAAAATGGAGTCTATCCGACTTAAAATTCTTGGTGAGAGTTCATTTTTTCTTGTCCTTTTTTCTTGTTACCGTTTCCCTGCTTTTAAGCAACTTCTCTTGAAAACCTGGAATTCTCCTGGACGTTTTTTAAACCTCGAAAACCTGAAAATCTCTTTGAGTTTCTCACGAGAACCTTGAATTTGAATTTTTGGTTTGCTTTTAAAGCAGTTCTCGTGGGGTTGGTCACTTGGTTTTTCGAGTATACATCAGATATCAAAAGTTTAGAAAATAAAAGGCGTGTAAACAAGATTTAAAAAATTTCGAGTATTTCACAAAGATTTTAAAACTTTCAAAAGATTGTCAGGATTGTAAATATTTTAAAAAGGGCAGAGTACACCTGCTGTCAAAGATGCCAAAAAATTGAAATATTTTAAACGATTTCTAAATATTTCACAAAGATTTCAAATATCTGAATGATTTGTAAATGAATACAAAAGATTTCACAAATATTTCAAAGAATTCATAAGGATGTTAAATTATTTCAAGAATTTCAAAGATTTTAAACAATTTCAAAAGGTTTAAATAAATCTGAGATTTCAAAAGATTTCAATAATTTTAAACAAACGCAAAAGATTTCACAAAAAAAAGATTAAAGAAAGATTTCAATCACATTACAACAATTTCATAAAGTTTGCAAAATATTTCACAAAGATTTTAAGGATTTAGGATTTTCCCAAATTTTAAAAAGATTTCACAAAGATTTCAAATATTTTAATGATTTAAAATAGTCCAGGCATCTGGTTTCAAGGATTTTATCAAAATTTAAAAAGATTTCAAATATATTAAGTATGTCAAATTAATACAAAATATTTCAGATATATTTGAAAGATTTCATACAAATTTCATAAAGATTTCAAATCCAAAGATTTCAAAAAGGGATACACCAGATTTAAAAGATTTCATTTTTTTTTAAAGATTTCAAAGATTTTCATCATTTCACGAATATTTCAAGAGTTTCAAAGATTTCAACGAAATTAAAAAAAATTCAAAGATTTCACAGATTTTACAAAGATTTCAAACATTCCACAGAGACTTTAAAACTTTGAGAAGGTTTCAAGGATTTAAAAGATTTTAAAATGATTTTTAAGATTTAAGAAAATTTCGCAGATTTGCAATGATTTCAAAATTAAACATTTTTTTCAAGATTTTAAATTATATTTTTAAGATTTCAGAACGTTTCACAGATTTGCAAAAATTTCAAATTTTTTAAGAAGATTTCTAAATATTTCACAAATATTTAAGGATTTAAAATGAATACAAAAGATTTCAGAAAGATACTAAAACTTTAAAGATTTCAAAAATTCTACACTACATCAGATTTCAAAGATTTCAAATCATTTAACAAATTTTAAATAATTTCAAAATTTTTCGAATATTTCAAAGAATTCATAACAAAGCTTTCAAATATCCAAGAATTTAGGAAATGTCAAAAGATAAAATAAAAGAAAAATTTCACAAATCCTTTGAATATTTCATAAAGTTTTAAATAAATGACACAAAGATTTCTAAGAATTTAAGCATTTCAAAGATTTTAAAGATATACAACATTTTTAAAGGATGGCACAAATTTCCACAGAAATTTCAAGATTGCAAACACTTTACAAAGATTTAAAATATTCCCATAGATTTCACAAAGACGACTGATGTTCGCAAAAAATTAAGAATTTATTTATGATTATACTTTCTTTAGAAATTCTTGGCCAATATAAAAATGAAATATTTCATCTTTTACTGGTATAACAAAGGATTATTTCATTATTTGATGTAAAAAAAGGAGACCTGGAAAAAATTGATTTCTTGACCTCGAAAACCTGGAAAAGATCTTGAATTTTGTTCCTAGGAATTTCTCTGGACACCCTGATCTGATGTTTAGGTTAACTTTTAAGCCACTTACAGGATGGTCGCAAAATCGTGAAATGACCCGCAATATTATGAGACCAGGAAAAACCGGGAAATGACAGTGAATTTATTTTTTGACGGGGAAATTTACAAATTTTTAGGAATAAAAGTCTCCGAATTTTATTTCAACAGTTTTTTAAATAAACAATTGAAGTTTTCTCTTTTTCTATAACGGTATCGTTCATTTTGAAATAACTAATTCAAAAAATTTTCACTTACAATTTTTCCATTTTCGATTTTAAGTTTCAAGCGTACATTTTTAATTTAAAGAATTTTAAAATTCAGTTTTGAAGAATTACAAAATTCAGTTTTAAGGACTTAAAAAATTAAAAATTAGTATCGTTTGACATCTACAATTTTGCATAAAACCCTTTTTAGTTGATCAATTAAATATAAATTATAATGATTTTCAAAATTAAGCTATACATGTAAGATTAACAAGTGAATAATAATTTATTTTGCAAGGCGATTCGGAAACAATTCAAAATTAAAGAATTTCCAGATTTTAACGTTAAAAAATGAACTGATTCAATGGGGAAATCTTAGCAGATAAACAAATATAAACGCTCGATTTAAACTTTTTAAACAATTTTCAATTTTTAAATAAATTAATAATATGTTGATTATTAAATGCTTTCATTAAATTAAAAATATTGTTTTAGCCTAAAATATGGCAATTTAAAATTTGAAAGTTTTTAATTAAGAAAAATAACAATTTTCTGATATTTACAAAAAATTGAACATAAAACTAAGCTCTGAATGCTACAATTTTTATTTCTCTATTCGAAGAAGTTAATTTACGAGTACAACTGTTGAATTTTAATGTATAATAAATATTGAACACCTATAATCCCTAGAAAAAATCGCGTAAGTTGAAGAGATATTTAGAAGATCTGAAAAGATTCAGAATTAATTTAAAATTTGAAATGATTTCGTGTCATTTAAACGAAGATTTCGAAACAAAAATTAGAAGCTTTTTAAGAATTATGAAAGGCTTTAAAACAATGAAAAAATGTTCCTAAGATTCCTAGGAAAATTAAAAATAACTTTTTATTTTGAAAAATTAATTTTAAGAGAATATTTACAGAGATTTAAACAGATTTTCAAGATTTTCAAAAATGAATCTGGATGATACTTTTGTTTTGCAGTATTAAAAAAAATGTATAGGAAGAATTCGAATCGCTTTAAAAGTTGTTTCGAAGTTGTGAACAATTTTTAAGAATAACTTAAAATATGAATAAATGTAAAACAGCATGTAGATGTTTCAAAATTTTGAAGCTTTTTAAGGATTTTTAAACTTTTTTTAAATTAAAATAATTTAAGTTTTAATTTCAGAAGTGCTCAGTTTATAACAAAAAATGTAATCGTTCAATTTTTAATGCGTCTAGCCTAAAATTGCTTAAAATGATTTGAAGCTTAGTTTTTATTACTTCAAATGGAAAATTGTTTAGCTTAAGAGTTCGAATTGAATTCGAGAGTTCGCTTGAATTTTACAGAATTGCAAAAGGATCAGAAGAAGACTGCTGAGGAACTTGTGAACCATGATTTAACCTCTGGTTCACAATCGTCGACATCCCCGATAATGGAGGACGCTGAAGGTGGAGACGCGAATGAGACCTACGACCTGGACGAAAAGCATGAAGAACACACTCTCCGACAAGCACAGACAATCGACCAAGTGCAGACCATAACGAGAGAGCTTGCCATCAAAGAAGAGCTGGTGTCCAAGCTCATGCAAAACGTGAACGATGAGATCGACCAATCGCATGCTGTCCGCGACATGGAACTCGAAATAAATAAATTGCAGGCTGAAAAGGAGGAACTTCAACAGCAATTAAATAATGTTCAGAACAACAAGGCTGCCTCGCGATTGGCAGAGACTCGGAGAAAAAAGGTCCAA
The DNA here is from genome assembly GCA_035041075.1 of Acraspis erinacei. Classification (NCBI taxonomy): domain Eukaryota; kingdom Metazoa; phylum Arthropoda; class Insecta; order Hymenoptera; family Cynipidae; genus Acraspis; species Acraspis erinacei. The sequence continues at coordinate 38,019,141 of JAWWLR010000166.1, read as the reverse complement.
GAGCTGGAGAAGAAAATTTCAGATATGACCCGCAAGTGCTTGGAGCAGAACAAAGTGATCAAGCAGAAGGAAAAGTCGGATCAGCAGATCAAGAACTTGGCGAACGAGATTCAGTCCTTGAAGCAGACGAGGGTGAAATTGATTCGGCACATGCGTACGGAGGCTGATCGGTTCAGCAAGTGGAAACTCTCCAGGGAGAGGGAACTTTCAAAGCTGAAGGAACAGGATAGGAAGCGAGTCAATCAAATGGCAAAACTCCAGACGCAATATACTAAGCAGCAAAATGTCATGAAAAGAAAAATGGAAGAGGCTCATTCTGTCAATAAGAGGCTGAAGGTAAAAATATATTATGTAAAAATGAAAAAGAGAGGGATATAGCCAAACTGGAAAACCTTAAAAACCGGGAATTGCCAGGGAATTTTTTTAGAGCATTCTCCATTTATGAAATTGAAATATTAAATTGAATTGCAATTATTCCTTGTTTGTAAAAGTATATTTATATTAGTGTATTGAACTTTTTTGTTGAAAATTCTTTTTTTTTTTTAATCGGGGTGGTGAATTGACCGGGAAACCGGAAATTTACTTCTCATCGTAGGAATCTTCAAGTTTTCCTTATGAATTTTGATAACTTTTCCCAGTTTAGAAAAGTGATTGATGCTTTATGTACAGTTGCAGGGAATATGACTGAAAATAATTATCATTTTTATTTTATAACAGGGAATTTCGGTAAAGGAATATAATTTCACTGTGAACATGAAATTTTTGGCATGTTACGGGAATTTTTTAAAAGAATTAATACTGGGATTTAAAAGAAAGGCGTTTACTAAAACCGATCAAAGTCCAAATTTGTTACAATTTAAAAGTTCCTTCTTCCAAATTTTAGAAGAAGGGAGTACTTCAAGTTGTTTTTAGAGGAGAAATAGTATTTCGAAGAGGAAATATTTCTGAATTATAATATAATTTTTGTTTACATTTTTCTTTAAGAATTTATATTTTTTCTTGAAAATTTAGCTTCTTGTGTTTAAAAGCTGAACGCCTTTGTTAAAAATTAATTTTGTTCTTGGACGATTCGTCATTTTAATTCAAAACTCGTCTCTTTTTAAACATGTAGCTACTTTGTTAAAAATTAAATTTTTAACCATAAATTTAACTATTTAAGTAGAAAAATTAATTATTTCTCTGAATTTTGATTTTTGTTATTGTTAAGAATTAGATTTTTAACGGAAAATTTAAAGTTTTATTTCAAGTTTTTTTTTGGAAATGTGATATAATTGGTTGAAAATTCATTTTTTTTTCTAGAAAATTAATTTTATTAGTTGAAAATGCATCTTTTTGGTACGAATAAAATTCAACTATTTCAGTTGTAGATTCATCATTTCAGTTGAAAACGTATCAGTTTGGTTAAAAGTTCATTTTTTCAAATTAAAATTTAACCGTTACGTTTTGAGTGGAAAATTGTCGTACCTTAATTCAAAATGTAAATTTTTCTTTTTTAATTAAAAATTAATTAATTTCTTTGAAAGTATGTCTCCTTATTTAAATTCTTCTTTTTTTTTAATTGAAGTATTCCAGTTAAATATTCATAATTTTACTTGAAAAATCATCTATCGGGTTATAAATGAATGCAATTGATTGAAAAATAAACTCTTTTGTTGAAAATTAATATTTTTCAATGGAAGATTTATAATTTTAATTAAAAATTCATTTCATTGGTTAAAAAATGAGCAAGTTCATTGAAAATTGGTTTATTTTCTGGTGTAAAATAATTTTCTTTCCTAAACAGAAAATACTCTTCCAGTTAAATATTCCATAATTTTAGTTAACAATTCTTTTTTTTGGGACATTTATTTTTTGACTAAAAATTTAATTATTCAATTTTTGGTTGAAAAATTATTTATTAATGATCTTTTTTAGTAATTTGTGTATGGTTTAAAGTTTAACTATTTTAGTTGAAAAATCATTTCCTTCTTTAAAATAAAACTGTTCCGGCTGAGTATTCGTAATTTTAGTTGAAAATTCATCAGTTAAGATAAACATTTTTTTTTTACTAAAAATGAAACTATTCCATTTTTGGTTGAAAACTGATTTTTTTTCTAGTTCAAAATTCAACTATTTGGTTGAAAATTACACTATTTCGTTAAAATTCATGTATTTTATTGAAAAATGGTATTTTTGGTAGAAAATTAATCTTTGTTTGAAATGTAATCTTAATGTTTAAAAATTGGTCTTTTTGGTTAAAAAATCTAGTATTTCAGTTAAATATTTTTATTTTTATTTGAAAATTCACCTTTTTGGTTTAAAATTTTATATTTTTAGTTGAAAATTCATGTATTTTGTTCAAAATTCGTTCTATTGGGCTGAGTTTAATTTTTTTTGTTTAATAATTTTAATCTTCTTTGTTTGAAATATTAACTAATATATTTTTTGTTCCAAATTTATCGTTTTTGAATGAATATTTATTTAATTGGCTGAGTTACTCTTTTATTACAAATTAATTTGTTGCTGGTAGCGAATCATCATTTGAATTGAAAATTAATCTCCTTGATAGAAAAATGAGCAAATTTGGTTGAAAAATCGTTTTTTCTTTAACTGAAAATTTTTTTTTGCCGAAAATTTAATTATTTTAGTTGCACCATTAACTATTTTGTTAAAAAAAAAAATTGGTAGAAAATTAATTTTTTTACTGAAAATGTAACTATTTAATATTTGATTGGAAAATGTTTTTTTTTTTTAGTTTTTAATTCAACTTTTCTAGTTAAAGATTCAACATGTTAGTTGGAAATTTATCACTTGGTTTGAAAATGAAACTATTTTTTTTTAAATTAGTTTCGTTTAAGTTGCAAATTATTTTTTTTACCGGAAGCTGGAACTATTGTAATTGAAAATTACATATTTTTAGTTTCAAATTCTTCTCGTTGGTTAAACATTAATTTTTCATTGAAAATTTGCTTTTTGGTTGACAATTTATCTTTTCACTTAAAAATTCATGTATTTTCTAATAAATTCCTCTTTTTTGGTAAAACTTAATCTTCTTGTTTAAAAAATAATTTTTTGTTTGAAAAATAAACTATTCTAGTTTCAAATCAATCATTTTAGTTGAAAATTGATATTTTTTGTATAAAAATTAACTATTCCATTTTTTGCTAAAACTTTGATCTTTTTTCGTTTAAAATTCAACTTTTTGGTAGAAAATAAAAATTCTTGGTTCAAAACTGAACTCTTTTCTCAAAAATTCATCTTTTTTTTAAATTCATCTGTTCCAGATGAATATAGATTATTAAATTTGGAAATCCAACTTTTTGTTGAAAATTTATATATATTTTTGAAAAATCATCTTTCTTTTTAGAAAATTAATCTTCTTGTGTGAAAATGAAACGTCTTGTTTAATTTTTTTGTTTGCAATTAAATATTGATAATTTTAGTAATTACTTCATATTTTTGGTTGAAAATCAAACCAGTTGTTTAAAAGTTAAATTAAATTTGCTATACAAATAAATCGGTTTTTTTTCGTAAAAATAATTTTTTTTAAGTGAAAATTTAACTATTACATTTTTGGTTGAAAAACTGATCTTTTTTAGTTTAAAAGTCGGCTATTTGTTTGAAAATTGATCTTTTTCAGTTGAAAATTTAACTGTTTGATTGAAATTTAATATATATTTTTTTGATCGTTTTTTTTTTGGTAGAAACTGAATACTTTTGGTTGAAAATTCAACTTTTTGGTTATAAATTCATCCATCTTTTTAAAAATCTAAATTTCTACTTAAAAAGTTAGGAATATGAAGCCTTTTAAATTAATTTTCAATATAGTACTCATATTATTTTACCTAATCATGCGCTGAATTTTAATTATAAGTAGAAACTTTAGAGGCACATTCAAGAAATGATTAATCATGTTTTCAGTATTATTTAATTAATCCTTTTGTGTTCAAATCTTTGAGAATATCTTGCAATAATAATTAAATTCCTGGAAACTAAAATGAAACATTATTTATAATAAACTCGCGAAACACTGTACCTGGCAAAAACTTGAGATACCTGGAAAAAAACCTGGAATTGCTCAGGGATTTTTTCCCTGGATTTGAGTAGACAACCTTAATAAAATATTAGAGTTTTAAATGTTGATTTCTTTTGTTTTTTAGGACGCTTTGGAAAAGCAGAGAAAGGTTCAGCAAAAAAGGAACGAGAAAACGACTAATAAAGACAGCATCCAGTCATGGGTTTCTCAAGAAATGGAGGTTCTTCTCAGCACTGTGGATGCGGAATGTTCGCTAGAAAGATTGATGCAAGACAGAGCTCTTTTGGTTAATCAGTTAAAGGTTCTCCGGGATAAGAAAGACGATTACGAACCATCTGTGTTCCAGAAACAAGAAAGTGACCTCGTGGAATTCATCGAATTGAGGAACACACAAATTACTGACCTTCAACAGAAAATATTGGAATCTGACCAAGGTTTTATTTTTTATTTTTCATGATTATGTCTTTAATATTATGATAATATTTCTAATCATATTTTTAATGGTTATGTTTTTCAGAAAACCAGGCCAACAGTAGATGGCAAAGTCTTATATCTATTAGAGACGCAAAAATTGCTCTCAAGAGTCTTTTTGACATTACAGCCGAGGACAGGAAGAAACGCTATGCGATGAACTGTGAGATTGATGATTTGAAGGTTCGTAGTAAATTAAAATTCCCTAACAAAATATTTCTAAATCCCGTTCCTCCCCCCATACTGTATGTAATTTTTAGTTTCCAAAATTTGTTTGCTAGTTATGGCTAGTAGAATTAGGCAGGGTGTCTGGGAAGTTCATTTTCAAAAATCCCTGGTTTTTTCTTGATCATTAATATTCAAATATGTACTAGCATTTTCATCTTGTAATACTTTTAACACAGAATCTTTCATAAATGGAATAAACCAGTACTTCATATCGAAATTAAAAATTTACAAATTTACTAATTTATTTTAAACAAAAAAAAATGTATTTTCTACTTTAAAATATGTATTTCTAACAAAATAATTAAATTTTTAACATAAAAAGATAAATTCCCAACGAAAAAGTGTCATTGTTTATATTTCAATCAAAAAAGATGAAATTTATACGAAAAAAAAGTTTTAAAACCAAAAAGACGAATTTCCAACAAATAAATATTTCTGAACTGAGAAAGAAAGAAAAGTTTATCTAAATTGTTGAACCATCAAGCCAAAAGGCAAATTTTCTCTACAAAAATTGAGTTTTAAAACGAAAAATATGATTTCAGCAAAAAATTATTTTTCTACGAAACTGATGCATTTTTACCCAACAAAATGGAAATTTCAAACGAAGAAAATTACTTTTTTACAGAAAAAGAATTCTCATCTAAAAACGATTAATCGTAAAAAAAACTAAACAGTTCAATTTTCACAGAAAAACGTAAGTCTTCAATCAAAAAAATAAATTTTTGTCGATGTAGTTTAACGTTTACTCAAGTAATTGAATTTACGATTTAAAGAGATTAATTTTCAATAAAATAAATAAACTTTTAACCAAAGAGATGGATCTTTAATTTAAAAAAAATATAAATCTTTAACAAAAAAATTTCTTAAAAATGTGATTGAACCAAATATTTCAAACAAAATAGTTGAAAGCTCAAGCAAAGAAAAAGAATTTTTAACGATAAAAGGAAATGTTGGCTAAATCATATGAATTTTAAAAACAAAAGGATAAATTTTCAAAAAAATTGTTGAATTTTTTGTTAAAAATATACACGATCAAAATATGAACTTTTAAACAGGAAATAAGTTTCTATGAAAAAAATTGAATTTTTAATCCAAAACGACGAGTTTTTAACCAAATAGTTGCATTCTTATCCAAAAAGTTGAAAATTCTTTTAAAACAGATTAATTTCTATTTTTAGAACAATTTTTCAAAATAGTTTAATTTTCATTAAAAAAAGATTACAGTTGACTTATTAAGATCAAAATATTAATTTTTTAACAAAAAATAAGCTTGAACGAAAAAAATGGAATTTTTTATCCAAAAAGACGAATGTTCTTCAACCAAAAAGGATCTATATTCAACAAAATAGTTCAATTTTCTATCAAGTAGTTAAATTTTTACCCAAGAAAGATGAAATTTGTACTAAAACCGATGACTTTTTGATAAAAACAACTTTTTTTTAAAGTTTAACTTCCATCCAGAAAATATTTCAGTTCCTTTTTCATCACCAAAATATACATTTTAAACAAAAAGTAAATTTTCAAAGAAATACTTAAATTGTAAACCAAATAATATGACTTTAAAACAAAATAGTTTAATTTTCAACAAAACAGATGAATTCTTAATTGAAAAAAGCAACAAAATAATTGCATTTCCATCTAGAAAAGGTTTCACTTCTCTTTTTAACACAAAAATATTAAATTTAAAAAAAAGTCAATTTTTTACGATATAGTTACATTTTCAACATAACAGTAGAATTTCCAACCAAATAGGTGGATTTTTATCTAAGAAAGATGTAATTTCAGCTTAAAAACGCAAATTTTAAAATAAAAAATATAAACTTTAAAAAAATAGTTGAATTTGTAGCATACACTGGAATTTTTGTCTAAGAAAAATTAAAATTCTAATAAAACAGGTAAATTTTTAAATCAAAAATACAAATTTTCAGAACAAAATAGTTTTCATCCAAAAAAGATTTCAGTTGACTTACCAGCAACAAAATATGAATTTTAAACAAAAGGTTAATGTTGTACAAAAAAGAGTTGAATGTCTAACCCAAATAGACGAATTTTTAACAAAACAGTTGAATTTGCCACCAAAAAGTAGTTTAAGGATCTATTGAATAATCAGGGCCGCTACAGTTACTTTTTGACACTTTTTGTCCCTTTTTAAAATAAAAGATCACTTTTATCACTTTTCTTTCAATAATTGAACCCTAGGATTAGCCAG
>JAWWLR010000166.1:37980169-38008160 GCA_035041075.1 Acraspis erinacei | reverse complement strand
GGACGGCGAAATCAAATGCGCTTGTAAAACGAAATGTTCGACTCGACTTTGTAGTTGTAGAAAGAACGATCTCGCCTGCAGTAATTGCAACTGCAATCCAGAAAATTGCCAAAATAAGAGCGAAGATAATGTAAGTGTTATTTTCTTTCTTTTCCATCGAAAAGGCAGTGAATTTATTTTTTTTACCGGGAATCTTACACATTTTTAGAAGAAAAATGCATCCAATCACTTGAAATATCACAAATTTCATATCACATGCAGAACAATAATTGATTTGAAATATTTTAATACAGTATTTTGAAAGATTTTGAGGCATTTTTAAGAGCTTAATAAAGTTTCAAGAATTTTCAAAGTATTTCGAAGAATTTGAAATATTTCAGGGAATTTTTAAATATTCCAAAAAATGTACATACAGTTGAATAGTTTAAATGAATTCTAAGACATTATAAAGATTCTAGTGTTTTTAAAATTGTAGATAAATTTAAAAGAGTTCTAAAAAGTTGTAAGGGATTTCAAATTTTTTCTCGTATTTTAAAAGATTCTGAAGAGTTTTCAATTTATTTCAATAGCCTGAAGGAATCTAAAGGATTTTAAGGTATTTTGTAAAATTCTAAGGAATTCTTCAGAGCTTCAGAAAGTTTAATGGGATTTCAAAAGATAACAAAGGATTTCAAATATTTAAAAAGATTCCCATGTATTTTTGAGTGCTTTGAAAAATGTCAAGGAATCTCAAGATTTGAAATATTGTTGGGAATTTGAAAAGATTACAAGTAATTTTTTCTTGACCGGGAATTTGATACATTTTTAGAAGAAAAATCTGTCCAATCACTTGATCACATTAATATAGAATTTGAGTATTAAGCACTAAAAAATAATTGATTTTACAAGACGATTTTAGATCTGCTTGAAACTAAACAATTTATAGAATTTTACATTAAAAATTGAGATTTTAAGTTCGAAAGTCTTATTAGTTAAACAAATAAAAACGTCCGATTGAAACTTTATAAATTATTTTTAAGTTAAAAATAATGCCAAATTAAAAGATTCATAATTAAATCTTTTTATTGAATTTCAAATCCTGTTCAAATTTGGTTTCAGTATAAAATATTCCATTTTTAACCCATTCAATTAAAAAAATTTAATCAAGAAAAGTAATGTTTTTTAATATTTAACAATATTTTACTCTGTACTTAAAATGAGCAATTATATATCATTTATTCAAAACTAAACAATTTGAAACTAAATTGTTTGAAATAGAAAGCCTTGAATGTTGTATATTTTTAGTTTGTAAGTGAAAATTTTGAATTATGATGTATAAATAACAATTAAACAATTATTAATTAACTAAAAATTCGATTAACTTCAAGAAATATTTTTTGAAATATTTTTTGATGTTTGAATAATAATTGAATATTAATGAGTGTTTAAAGACTTCAAATTAAAATAATTTTACTTCTAATTTAAAGTCTTCAGGTAAAAAAATTTAATCGTTCAGTTTTTAATTTTTCTAACTAATTTTTCATTGAAAATGATAGTGGGGATTTAAATTATTTCTCCAGTAATCTTTGTACTATACAATTTTAAAAAGTACAAAAAATATATTTTGTACTTTGACGGCATTTAATTTAAAATTGTTGTTTTAATTTCAGTTTTTATTACTAAAAATGAAAACATTTTTAGCTTTAATAGTTCAATTAAAAAAATTTTAATAACCGTGAAAAAATGTTGCAAACCGGGAAATGACCGGGAATTTTTTCCTCGATTAAAATGACTTCTCCTGATTTTGGTATTCTAAAGTTAAGTTATGTGAAGTTAAATTTGAACATTAATTAATAAACTTATGTTTTATCATTACAGACCCGGCGTACATTGTTCCCAGATTTATCTGCAAACGATGAATCAAAACGACCACGGTGAGCTTTTTCTAAAGGTTTTTTTAATTAATGCATTAGAACAGGGTGTCTACCTTACGTGGAAAATATGGAAAACCTGGAATTGTCAGGGAATTTTTATATACCTGCATAAATGTGCAAATGTCAGATAATTTTTTTTAAATTAAGGGAATTGTTTCGAGTACGTGATTAATTTTTTGTTTAAATTGCAATATAAAATTTAATAATGATAATTCTCTATTTGCAAAACAGTTCAAAGTATGTTTTTTGATAGCATTCTCTATTTTTTACCAAATAGTAGAATTTTCAATTAAATTTTCAAACAAAAATGAAATAGTTCAAATTTCATAAAAAAATTATGAGTTTTCAAGAATAGAATAATAAGAATATTATAAGAATATTATAAGAATAATATAAGAATATTAAGTTTTTGCTAGAAAGGCAAATTTTCAACGAAATACATAGATTTCCAACTAAATATTCAAAATTCTAACTAAAAAAGGTAAATTTTTTATTAAAAAGAAGAACTAATTTGCAACAACAGAAGTGAATTTTTAACTAAAAAAGAAAACATTTTCAATCAAAAATAGAATAGTTAAATTTTTCGGTTAAAAACATTCATTCTCAAACAAAAAAAAGCAACTTTTTCAATGGAATAGTCGAATTTTTAGCCATGGAGATGAATTTTCCACTAAAATAATGAATCTTCAACCAAAAATATTACTTTTTAACAAAGTAGTATAACATTGAACGAAAGGGGATGAATTGTCTACGAACAAAAAGGACAAATCTTAAATTAAATACTCAATTAGTTCCAAAATTAATTTTTTTTAAATGTCAATACAATAGTTAAATTATTACCAATATTATCGAAATAAATCAATGCGAACTAAAAAAAATTGTAACCAAAAATGAAACAGTTCAATTTTCAGTTTAAAAAATCTTTTTTATGAAATAAAGGAGGTTTGCACAAAATACTTAAATTTTCAACCAAAAAAGATGAGTTTTTAAACAAGAAAATTAATTTTTGATCAACAGTCGAGTTTTCTACCAAAAATTAATTTAAAAAATATATCTTTAACAAATTAACTAAATTTTTAACCAACAATATGAATTTTTAACCAAAAGAAAAATGAAATTAAAAAAATTAGTTAAATTTTCAACCTTGAAATAATTTTCCAACCAAAAATATTTTCTACCAAATAGTCGAGTTTTCAACTGAAAAATTAATTTAAAAATATATTTTGAACGAAACAATTAAATTTTTTAGTTTGTAACGAAATAATGGATTTTTATCAAAATAGTTTATTTTAAACCAGATTCATTTTCTTGATTTAAAATAATAAAATATAAAAATTTTAAAAAGAAGTTGATATTTCAATCAAAAAATATTTTTACTTACAATTCATTGAATTAAAAAAAAGACAAAATTTACAACCAAAGAGAAGAAATTTCAACCAAAAACAGTTGAATAAAAAAAAAGAAGACGATTTTCGCCAAAAAAGATTCTTTTTAATTTTAAAATATGCTTGTTTTTAGTTATCGTTTTAAAAAAATATAAAACTTTTGAAAAGGCGTACTATGAAACGTTATTTCGGGAAACAATAATGTTGTGTTGTAAAATTCAGAACAACGTAAGAAAAACTGACCAGTAATTAAAATATTGAATTTGTTCTCTTCAAACTGGATGACTTACTCTATTACTTTATTTTAAAAATTAACTATAAATAAATTCTTCATTTGCAACAGTAGCCTTATATTACTGTATTGAACTTTTTTTACATTTTTTTTTTGTAAATAGTTTTTTAACTGAAAATTTAACTACTCTATTTTTGATTGAACATTGATCGCTTTTAGTTTCAATTTTTTCCTCTTGACGGAAAAATCTTTCTCCGTTGGAAATTCAACTAATCTTCAAAAGTCGTCCTTTTTGCTTTAATAACTACTACATTTTTTGTTCGGAATTTATCCTTTTGGAAATAAAAACTTAATTAGTTGGTTAAAAGTTAAACTCCCTTCTTTAAAAAATAATTTTTCTAGTTAGAGATTCGTTATTTTCATTTTAATTCATCTCTGGTTGAAAAATTAGCTATTTGTTGAAAATTAGTTGTTTTTTGTTGCAAATAATCTTTTCAACTGAAAAATTTAACTTTTCAATTTTTGTTAGCAGTTGATAGTTTTTAGTTGAAAATTTAAGGATCTGGTTGAAAATTCATGTGGGTTGTTGAAAATTTCTTCTCTATGGTAAAAATCGATGCATTCTTTAGAATGCAAATTTCATTATTAGGCAGGAAGTTAAATTCTTTTGTTCAAACTTATTTTTTGGTTGGAAATTCATCTTTTTTATGAAAACTTTATCCCTTTGGTCAAAAACCAGACTATCTTTTAACATTCTTTTTATTTGTTGGCTGAAAATTAATTTTTTTACTGATAATTCAACTATTCCGGTTGAAACTTGAAGTGTTTTATTGAAAATTCTTTTATTTTGAGTTGAAATTTTGTCTTAACTGAAAATGTAACTTCCCATTGAATATTCCATCATTTTAGTTAGAAATTTCTATCTTTTTTAAAACATTAATTTTTTTAACTAAAAATTTATCTTTTCAATTTGTGGTCGATAATTATCTTTTCAAGTTGAAAATTCATCTTTTTTGTTAGAAATTAATCTTCTTAGTTGAAACTTTAGCTTTTGTTTTAAAATTCGACTAATCCAGAGTTTCTCTCTGATTCCAGTTAGATTCATTTTTTTTAGTTTAAAATTCACCACTTCATTTGAAATTGTAAATATTTTTTTGAAATGTTTTGTTTGTTTGAAAATTGTTTTAAACTGAAAATGTGGCTATTCCAATTGAGTATTTCATCATTTCCGTTAAAAATTCACCTTTTTAGTTAAAAATTAATTTTTTCAAAAGAAAATGGTACAAGTCAATCATTAGTTGACAATTTTTTTTGTTAATTGAAAAATCTGTTTTTTTTTGTTGTTGTTGAAAATTCGTCTTTTTTGGTAGAAATAAAAATATCCTAGTCAAAGATTAATCATATTATTTGAAAATTCATCAGTTTCATTGAAGATTGATCCTTTTTGGTTAAAAAATTTTCATTTTGGTTGCAAATTTGTTGTTTTTTACGTGGAAAATTATTGTTTGTAACTGAAAATTTAATTTCTGGTTGAAAATTCATCTATTGAATATTTAGAAACTGAAAAAAAACATTATTTATAATAAACTCGCGAAATTTTATACACATTCCGAGTCGATTGTTTTGAAAAATGCGAATTATTTGTATGACTATGTAATATGCAAAAGTATACCTGCAAAAATTTTGAGAAACCTGGAAAAAACCTGAAAATGTCAGGAAATTTGTTTCCAGAATTTGAGTAGACACCCTGTAGAAACACTTTTAAGGGTTTATTTTTAAAATGCAATTTTTTTAGGTTAAACAAGACGGATCAGTCCAGTCCCGAATCAGATGCTAATAACGATTCATTATGATTATCGTCCACACCAGTAACCTGTATAATTTTGAATCTCAATTTTATTATTGTATATTAAGTAGCTTTAATTCGTTTTTATTCTTAAGAGGCTCTTAATCAATGAAGTACTAATCTTTCGGCACTTGACTTAAATTGTACATTGGAAGAAAACTTCTGTTTCAATATCGAAAGAGATTCTTTTTTAAGAAAAGAGGATCGAAATTTACTTTACTTCAGAAATAGAGTTATAGGAATTTTAAATTACAGACAGGCAAACATTAGTATTAAGTCTTCAATAAAGTCTTTAAGTACATTTTTTTATCAGAACTTATATTTTTTCTTGATTTTTATTTGCAGATGTGTTTGGCTGGTGATGTTTAATTATAATTTTCCACCTTAGTGTAGTTTCAGCTGCTTCATCTCTATAATTTTCCGATTTTGCAGAAGATTCTTCAATGGGAGATTCGTCTCTTTCTCTTCGTCTCATTCTCTCTCTTTCAGATTTCCTCTCTTCGAAAGCTGGCTGACGATTCAAGATTGATGGTTCAATTTTTTTGGAATGTTTTCTCATCAATCGCAAATTAGGAGATTCGTAATGTACTTCAACTGGAGCCATTGCGAAGTCAGTATTGGGAGGAACTTTTCGTAACCTCTCGGGCGTTTGAGGCCTATGATTCGGTTGATTCAGCTGTTGAAGATGTCTCTTGATTTCTATATTTTCTGAGTGAACTTTGAGGTTCCTTTGATTAAATGACGGACACGAGCTATTTTCTTGTTTATAACAGTGAAAACTTCTTGGAGAAAATATTTTATCTGGGAGATCTGGAATATATTCGTTTTCTACAGCTTCTTCTGTATTTGATATTTCTACTTCTACGTCTGATTCATTTTGATGAAAAGACCTCATCCCCAATAAAAAAATGAAATATTTCACTTTTTACATGTATAAAAAAACGTTTATTTTATTATTTGATGTAAAAAAGGAGGCGTGGAAAAACTTGATTTCTAAACCTAGAAAACCTGGAAAAGACCTTGAATTTTGTTCCGAAAAATCGCTGCGATTTCACGAGATTTTTTATTATTTTAGTGGATTTCAAAAAATTTATCGACGAAAAGAGGTACTTTGTAGGGTTTCAAAGGACATGAAATATTTGAGGGAATCTTACATTATTCTAATAATTTTTTTGTTGATTTCAATCATTTGTAGGGATTTCAAAGCGTATTAAATATATTAGGATAAAGAATTTGTGAAGATGTGGAATAGTTTTATTTTATAGGATTTCAAATATTTGAACACATGTACAATTATTCTTTGAAATTCACCTTGCATTCTTATGAATCTATCCTGAATTCTTCGGAATTATTTTGAATGTTCAATTCACATGAATTCTTCAAAATGTACTCAATTATACTTAAATCAATGGATTTGGTAAATAAATTTTTGTTGTAGTATATAGATCCTGAGGATCAATTGATTCAATGATCAAAGGATTTGAAATATTTTAATTTTTTTCCAAGTTCCTTGGTATTTTAGAGAGCTTTTAAAAATGTCAAAAGATTTTAGAGAATTTTAAATATTTTTGAGTATTTTGACAGATTCCCAGGCATTTTCAAGAGCATTTTCAATAATTTTAAGTGATTTAAAAAAAAATTTTGTGCGGTTTTAAAGAACTTTAAAGAGTTTAGTACATTTTTTAGAATATTTGGAAATTTCATAGAGCTGCCCGAGAGTTTCACGGTATTTAATTGGATTAAAAAAAAAATATTCACAAAAAGTGAGGGATTTTGTAGAGTTTCAAAGATTTGAAGAGAATTTCAAATATGTTGTGCAACTTGTTTGTAATTCGCCCTGAATTATTATAAATGTATCCTGAATTCTTCTAAATTCTACTCAATTCAATGGATTATTAAAAAGTTTTTTCTTAATTCGTTTTAAAGTTTATAAAACTCATATAAAATTATTAGAAAATTCATAAAATTCGCTTAAATTCTCTTTAATATTGCTAAACTTATTTCAAACTTACTCAATTGAAAGAATGTTCTCATATTTTCGATTTGTTTTGCATTCACTTTATGTATTTTTAATTTAGTTTGATTTTTTATGAATTTTATCGAATTCTTCTCATTTCCCTAAATCCATCCAAATTTTATTGTAATCCATAGAATTGTTACGATTTTAAAGCATGAAAATTTAAGGCAATAATTTCTCGAATCCAAGTCTTAAAAATGAGCAGATTTTAGAACTAGGCATTGAATATTGATTTTTTTATTTGGAAAATGTCTTAAAAAATGCAACCTTTTAAACTCAGTAAAAACTTAAAATTTTCTATTGAATAATTAAATAATTTCCAAACAATGCTGTTTAAGTTTCAATTTTCTGGAGTATGCATTTTTTCATTTTTTTCCATCTTGAACTATGAAAATAAAGGTAAATTTATTTTTTGATTCTAGACATATTTTTCTAATCAATTTTTTCGTTAAATATTTATTTTTTGAAATTAATTCTAATTTAGATTTCTAGAATTTCAGAACGCTTTGAATAGAAACGTGACAACTTCCACTCCTTTCTAATGAGATTGTTAAAATACAAAATTTTTAGTTTGAAGTTTTTGAATATTGAAAGCATCTGTTTTAAAAAAATTATTTTAAAATTATTCAAATTTAAACGCTTTTATTCGGAAATTATACAAGTGCAATTCCTTTTCATTCGATACGAAATATTTTTTTTTTAATTTCACCTATCTAAAATATTTTGAATTGGGACGTTTTCAATTCAAAATTGCGTCATCGATTTTTCTAAGGTTCAAACGCTTTCAATTCGAAATTATCTAGAACAAATGATGGAAAAAGAAAAATTTGAAAAAAAAATTCTGTACTTTTTTTAAATTCCCGCTAAAATCGGTGTCTATCGGCGAAAATCGGAACTGATCGGAACTATGAAAAGTCGAAAGTTCGAATTTTTCCTGCACGGATCGCTGACTGTGACATGAAGATTCACCATTTTGAAAACTTCTAGTTTTCACTTCATTGTTGTTTGGCCGTTGTCGATTAACTCTTACTGCAAAATAGAAATTCGCCAAAGATTCGTGTTCTTGCTAACAAAAAATTATCACAGATACAATTTTTTTCACCTCCAGGGTCAGTTTCGAAGAAGGTCGGCGTCAAAAATCGTCTAAGGAAACGTGAATTGAAATAGTGCGACCGTGTGGGATTTTTTCATATACCGATGCCCCAAGTTTTGCCTCGTTATTTGATAATTTACCGGTATTTTGCTCTATAGTAAGATATCTGTGGTTTTTCAAAAATGTCTGTGACTTTCGCGCAACGGGGTAGACCAACTCCGAATTCCACTCAAATTCAGAAGGTAAGATCTTGTAGAAGCTGTTTATTTTTGCAAAAAAGTTGATCTTGCCGATGAGTCCTTTGCTCGATTCAAACCGGATTATTTATCTCACAAAGAGACATTAGAACGTATTATCATTTAAACTTGCAAAATTTTACATTTTTGACCTTCTGCAAAAATGTTACTTCACTTGGTATTTTTTAATTATAACCTTCAGGGATTTTTCAAAAGTTATTAATTACTTTTAAATGCTGATAATTTTATTTATGAAATATACAGTAGAGTCAAGATACACCTTATTTAAAAATAAACTAATTAAAAATAATTTTTGAATTAACTTAACCTATAAACTATAACTTTTAGATGCTCGACGAGAATAGTCATCTTATACAAACTATTCAAGAATACCAGAACAAGGGAAAAATTCAGGAATGCGTACAGTAAGTAAATAATCAGTCAGTGGTGTAGTTTTGATGCCTTGGTGGGACCTGGTGCCGCCAGGGTATTTTTGTAAGGCCTGGCGGCGCCAAGCCACTTTCTGGTGACACGGCAAATGTTTCAGTTATGAGCCATTTATAAAATACGTCACCAATTTTGAGCTGATTTGACCTTGCCCTTCCTCGAAAATAACGTAGATGATTTTTAAAGACGGATCTACATTTATAAATTACTTAAAATGAATTTAATACAAATAAACTATGGAATTCAGTACGTAACACTTTAAATTTTATAAGATTTCATGTCGACATATATTCAGGGTGGCGGCATGACGAGGCAATTTAAATTATAAAACCGGGAATTTACTTCTGATCGCAGTAAAGTTCAAGTCTTTGTTTTTTAAATAATTTTGGTCAATTAAAAAAATTAATTTCTTCTTTATCTGTAGTCGCGGATTCATCTCTCATTTCTTTTTGAAAATTTAACTACTTTATTGAAAATCATGTTTTTAACTAAAAATTAAACAATTTCAGTATAAAATCTAACTACATTACTGAAAATACGTTTTTTTGCATGAAAATTCAACTATTTTGTTAATAATTTATATTTTTTATTGCAAAATGAAACTATTTGTTTAAAAATTGATGTCAAAAATTAATTTCTTCAATTGAAAATTTAACTGTTCCATTTTTAGTTGTAGATTGATCTTTTCTAGATCAAAATTCAACAATTTGGATGAAAATTCGTCTTTATTAATTGAAAGTTCAACTATTTAGTTGAAAATTCACGTACTTTGTTAAAATCTTGATTTTTTAAAAGAAAATAATTTTTTCCTTTTGAAAGTTAATCTTCTTTAGAAATTCTTCTTTTCGGTTAAAAATTCAACTATTTCAGTTAAATGTTTATTATTTCAATTGAAAATTCATGTTTGAGGAATCAAATACATTTATTTGATTGAAAATTAAATTCTTTTGTTGAAAGTTAATTTTGTTGTTGTTGAGGATTCTTCGTTTTAATTAAAAATTCATTTCTTTTGTTGAAAAATGATCTGTTTGACTGAAAAGTTTTCTTTTCTTTACATGTTTTTAGGTTACAATATTTTCTTTTTTATTTGAAATTTCGTATTTTCGGTAGAAATTAACCGTCTTTGTTGAACATTAATCTTTTTAGTCAAAAAATCAATTATTTTGGTAAAAGATGTATTATTTCAGTTAAAAATCCATTTTTCTGGTTTAAAATTCAAATTTTCCAGTTAATTATTCACAATTTTATTTGAAAATTTATCACTGTTTGAAAATAGTTGTAGGTTTAAAATTATTCTTTAAACTAAAAATGTTATTTTTTTAAATTCAACTATTTTGTAAAAAATGCATGTATTTTATTGAAAATTGTATTTTTTGGTAGCAAATTATTCTTCATTAATAATTTGTCTTTTTGGTTAAAAATTCAAATCTTCCAGATAAATATTCATCATTTTAGTTGCAAATTCAACATTTTCGTTACAAATTATCTATTCCAGTTGAAGATTCATAATTTTATTTGAAAATTCATCAGTTTGGTTGAAAATTGAACTGTTATGTTGAAAATCCGTTGTTTTTTTTTGAAAATTAATTTTTTTCAATTGAAAGTATTACTATTCCACTTTTTATAAAAAATTGATTGATTCATTTTACAATTTTTTGCTCTATTATGTTAAAGGATTTTTTGAAAAAACGTCAGGAATTAAAATAAATGTTTGCATTTTGCGGCAAATATGAACATTTTAATTTTTGTTCACCGGGAATGTTGAAAAACTTGACGTGGAAAACTCGGGAATGTGAAATCTTCGGCTTAATCGCCACCCTGATATTGCATTTTCAAAAGAAAAAGACGAATTTGCCAGAAAAATAGTTGAAGGTTTAACAAAATAGTAAAGTTTTGAAGCTAAAAAGTCGAATGTTTTATAAAACATTGGATTTTTAAATCCGAAAAGATGAATTTTTGACAAAAAGATCATTTTCGATTAAGAAAAATAATGTTTAACAAGATAGATGAATTCTCAAAAAATCTTCTACCCAAAAAGACGACTTTCTAACAAAATATATGAATTTTTTGCACCAAATTATATTACGTGCATGAAAATGCAATTATATTGTTTAAAAAAATCATGTTTTTTTTATAGAAAATGCAAATACTTTGTTAATCATTTCTTTTTCTAGTTAAAAGTTTAACTTACAGGTTGAAAATTCATATATTTTGTTGAAAATTCTTCTTGGTACAAATTTAATCTTCTTGGTTGAAACTTTGATCTTTTTTGGTTAAAAATACAATTGCTTAAATTATCAAAATATTAACGTTGAGAATTCATCTTTTTTCTTTGAAAAATTGATCATTTGACGGAAAATGAAACAAATTTGTAAAAAAATTAATTTATCAATTTAGAACATGAATATTGTATATTGTGTAACTTAAAAATTCAACTATTTCGTAGCAAATTCATGTATTTTCTTAAACATTCGTCTTGTTGAATAGAAAATTATTGTTGGTTGAAAGTTCAACTTTATTGTTGAGAATTCAACTATCTTGTTAAAAATTTATCTTTCTTAATTGAAAATGAAAATTAATTGAAAATTTGGTTAAAAATTCATCTTTTCTGATTTAAAATTCCACTTTCTTTAACATTCGACTTTTTTTTTAATTTGTACTCTTTTAGTGAGAAGTCATTTTTTATGGTAGACAAGTCATCTATTTTTTGTTTGAAAATTAACTGTATCCTAAAAATTTTGTCTGGATAATTCAAATATACATTTGATCGAATATAAGTCTTGTTTGTTTGAGAATTCGATTATTTCATTGAAAATGCAACTCTGTATGGTTAAAATGCATCTATTTGCTTAGAAAATTCAACTATTTTGTTAAAAATCGAATTATTTTTTGAAAATTTAACGACATATATGGTTAAAATCATCATTTTTGGTCGAAAATTGAATGATTTTATATTAAAAATTCATCCCTTTGAATTGAAAAATCATCTTTTATAGCAGAAACGACATTCTTCATGGATGAAAATTCATCTTTTTTTATTGAAAATAAAAAAATTGTACTCTCTTAGAAATAAATTCTCTTTTTTATTTGAACATTTTACTTTTGATGAAATCTTGAAATATTTTTCGAAAACTTCTCTATTATAATGGAAAGTTCATCTATTTGGTTGAACATTAATTTTTTATTCGTATTTTTATGTTTAAAATTCAACGTTTTTGCTGAAACCGCAATATATTTCGACTTGAAATCAAAGAAATTTAAAGTATTTGTTACTAAATTCCGTATGTTATCTACATTAATGTTATTTAAAAGAATTTTTAAACGTAAAATCTGTTCTTGGTAATGTAGTTTATGGATGGCCCTTAACTGGAAAGATTTTCAGATTGACAAGAAAGTGATTTGGCGCCGCCAGGCCTTTAAAAAAAGTATCCTGGCGGCACTGGTGCTGCAAACAAGAAACCCGTCAGAGTGTGAACTTTTATATTTTTCTACGTCAATGTCTTGCAGGTATCAGCAAATCTTGCACCGGAATTTAGTTTACTTAGCATCTATNNNNGATGCCGGACAGAATATACAAGCATTATTACCAGTAAGAGACAACCTATAAAGCAAAGAAAGATACAAATCGAGGCTGCTCTCATTTACAATGTAATATTTCGCACTTTCTTATTGCAGCCACCACAGGGAATGAGTAATGGTCCACAGCATCCCATAATGGGACCTCAGGGCCCACCGAGTGGTCCAACAGGAACTGCAGGACCAGGGAGTGAAATACCTCCCAATACCCAGCAACCAATGCCAATGACGGGTTTCAGTCAAGGTCAAAATATGGGACAGGGAGGTTATCGAAGCGGGCCCGTTATGCCTGGTCAAGGACCTGCTATCAACCGTACGTTCTATTACTTAAAACATACCATTTAATTAGAAGAACCCAACTGGGGAGTAGATTTACAAAGAAGAATTATTTTCCAGGTCCAGCTGCGGGTCCTGGTCCTCAGCAGTACAGAGCTGGACCCCAGGGCTACCCTCAACAGCCAACACAACAAGGCTATCACACTCCCTACGCCAATCAAACCCCAGGCGCCAACTACCAAGGTCCCCAAGGCTCAACTTACACCCCAGGTCAACCTAACCAGTACGGACCTCCCAACGCTTCTCAGCAACAAGGCTATCCTGCAGCCAATCAACCCAACTACGGTCCGCCAACCACAGTCAACAGCTACGGTCCTCAGCCAGGCGGATATCCACCACCCGCGAATCAGCCTCCCGCCGGCTATGGTCCTCCACCTCCAAATCAGCAGGGCTATCCTCCACCCAACGCCTCTCAACAGAGCTTCCCACCCGGCGGCCAGCAGCCACAATCCGGACAGTACGGCAGCCCGAGCCCACAACCAAACTACCAACAACCACCGTCTCAACCACCTCCTCAAAATGCCTATGGTACGAATCAGTCTGGTAACTATCCTCCTCCTCCCTCTCAAGGTTATCCCAATAGCGTTCCTCCTCAATCATACCCGCCTCCACCCACTTCTAACGCCACCCAACCCCCTCAACCCGGTCCCCAGCAGTCCGGCGGTCCCCAACCTAACTACGGTAACCAACCCAGTCCAGGTCCTGGCCCGGCGCAATACGGTCCGACTTCTACGTCGCCTCCCTTCAGCACCACACCAGTGAGTGGAGCCAACACCTACGCCCAGAGCGGTCAACCCACTAGCACACCATCAGCCTCCACCCAGACTTATCCAGCCACCGGTGGACCTCCTCCTCCCTCCCAGGGTGGAAATTACCCTCCTCCGGGACCTGCACCCTCCGGTTATCACCAGCCACCTCATCCGCCATCGCACCAATCTCCCCATCCGCCATCTCATCCTCCGCATCAACCTCCACATCAGAATCCTCATCCTTCTCACCAGCCATCGCATCCCTCGCATCCGCCTCATCAGCCTCAACATCAGCCTCATCAACAACCTCAACAAGGGCAGCAGCCTTCTCAAACACCTCCTCAGCCTCAGCAACAACAGTCGCCCAGTCCTGCTCCAAGTGGTTTCCAACCTCCCTCGGGTCCACCCCAAGGACAAGCTCCTCCACCAGGTCCCCCACAGCCTCAGAGTGGATATGGACCTCCGCAATCGCATCCCGCGACGACGCAAACTTTCGTGCCACCAAGTCCGTCTGGACAGCCTCAGGTCTATTCGCCGCATCCTTCGCAGGGTGGGCAACATTATGGACATCCGCAGTACCCGCCGCAGAGTTACCCACCGCCACCTGGCGGTCAAGGCTATCCGCAGTATCCTCCGAGGCCTCCTGGTAGTCATATGCCTCCACCGGGTCCTCAGGGACCACCACCTCCGAATCAGTATGGATACGGGTATCAGCCTCCTCCTCAGTAAGGAGATGAGAGATTTTAAGGATTTTTACGAGGGGTGCTGGGTGTTTTGGATTATGGACGAACCTCTCTGGATTGATAGGTTCTTTAAAAAGTCTGGGATTTTTGCCCAATTCAAGAACAAGAGTTTCAGAGAAATTGGTGAAGAGTTCTTTAAGAACAGTTGATATTTTCTTCAAGAACTACGGTATCTAGCTGACCGAGATTTTTCTCGCGAATGCACTAATGTGCAAATTAAAAATGGTTTCATATATTTTATTACTGTAATTCTGATTTAGAACAGTACATTTTCGAAAAGAATTATAACTTTGAGTTGAGACACAGGATTTCAGTAATGAAATATAATTTTGAGTTTGTTTACAGAGAATTTTGTTGAAGAATAATTTTTACTTTGAGATAGGGAATTGTTGTAAAAAATTCACTTTTGAATTTGGGACAGGGAATTTCATTAAAGAAATATATTTTTGACACTTGAGTTATGAATTTTTAGTAAAGAATTATCATTTTTAGTGAAATTCCCTGTCCCCAACTCAAAATTATAAATTTTTACTACAATTTCCCTGTCTCAAAATAAAAGTTATGATTCTTAATGAAATTTCCTGTTTTAAAGTAAACCTAAAATGAAAATTATAATTTTTAACGCGAATTCCCAATTCTAGCTCAGAATTAAATTCTATGTTCAAAAGTAAAAATGATAATTCTTTACTGAAATTCCCGTGTCCCAAACTCAAAAGTTATAATTTTTTACTGCAATTTTTATGTTTTAAAATAAATATTATTATTAATATTATTACAGGGAATTTCAGTAAAGCATTATAATTTTTACTTTTTGAACAGAGAATTTTGTAAAGAATTATTATTTTGACTTTGTGAAAGGGAATTTCGAAAAGAATTTTGGAAAAAAGTTTTAAATCCGATTTAGAAGACAATACAAAAATCGCTTCTTCAAGTCAGAATTCGTGACAATTCAAAACTTCCCTCACCCACATTTTGTAAAAAAAATATTCTGACTTGGTACAGGGAAATTTCTAAAAGAATTATAATGAATTTGGACCGTGAGTAAGTGAAATATAAAAAAAATCCCGTAAAGAAATAGAATTTGATATTTGAACAATTTATTGTTGGCATTTAATGGGAAATTTTGTAAAATAATTTTAACTATGACTTATAAAAATTGAAATTACAAAAAATCGCAGTTCCAATTTCAAATTGGTTCGAAATTAAAAATTATTTTTTTTTGCAAATAAAAATTCGCTAGAATTTGATTTGGAACAGTCAATTTTCTAAAAGAATTATAAGTTGCGACATATAATTTTAGCAAAGAAATATAATTTTGAGTTTGGGACAGACAATTTTCGTGAAGAATAATCTTTTTTTTTAGACAGGGAGGATTTGTAGTAAAAAATTAGAATTTTGAGTTCGAGACAGGGGACTTCATTAAAGAAATATATTTTTGACACTTGAGTTATGGAATTTCAGTAAAGAATTATCATTTTTAATTTGGAACAGGGAATTTTGCAAAGAATTATTATTTTGACTTTAGGAAAGGGAATATTCTGAAAAAATATAAGGAATTTTGAAAATAAATTTAATAACGTCTTGGTATATGGACATTTCTAAAAGAATTAACATTCTATATTTGGACCAAAAATAAGTAAATGAAATATAAAAAAACCGTAAATAATTATAATCTTATATTGGAACAGATTATTTTTGACATGAAATGGGAAATTTTGGAAAATAATTTTAATTATAAGTGATAAAAATGCGGTTTACAAAAAATCCCTGTTCCGAGTCAGAATTCGTCACATTTTTAAAATTTCTTGTACCAAATTAGAATTTGTTTGAATTTAAATGTTCTTTTTTTCTTTGCAAATGAAAGTTCGCCTGAATTTGAAACTTCCCTCTTCCAACTTTTAGAAAAAGAGAGTTATTATATTTATGAATTATAATGTCAAATGTTGTAAATAAATCTCATTCTGACTTTGAACCAGGAATTTTTGATAATAAATGTAATTGCGACTTTTTCGAAATTCTCTTTTCCAGATCAGAATTGTAATTCTTACGAAATTATCTGATGTTACAACTCAGAATTAGAATTATTTTCCTAAATTCCCTCTTTCAAAATTTGTAAACTCGCCTGAAATTTTCAAAAATCGTTTAAAATCATTTAAATGTATTGAATTCTTTTAAATTGACCGGGTAAAATAAACAGTTAAGCGAGAAAAAGCCAGGAATTAAAATCATCTATCGGGTAACAAGTTGTTGACTTTTTAATAACAAAATTTTTGCGTGTAGAAGAAACGTTAAGCAAATGAAATCTACAGTAATAGCTACAATGGAAATAAGCGGTTCTCTTCTAGAAATAAATTGCGAAAATCATTCCAATTTGCATTGATTATAGTTCTGTACAAAAGTCTCCTTAAAAGAGAAAGTTTCTTTTCGAACTTAACTTTTCTTAAATCAATTTTTCTTCTTAAATCTATACAAGATTGATGGATATTATCCAACTGCTGACTGGATTATTCTAAATTGGACTATGATTCGGGAATCTGATTACTGAATCTTATTGGTTTAGGAATACTCGTATATTTTATAATTAAAGATCAACGAGTTATGCAATGATGAAATGCACTTGTAAGAAAAAAAATTGCTATTGAATCTGTATGGTAAATTGTTATATTTTTTAAACAGTAGCAGCTGATTTTTGATGCAACTGAATATTTGTGCTTCAGATTCAGTAGAATTTTTTCTTATTGTCTGATTTTTTATTATAATAATTGATTATAGGGAGTAGACTACTAAAGTCTACCACGTAATTTTTTTATTAATCTAAATGCTTTGTAATTTTAGGCCTTGATATCCGATTTTTTGTAATACCTTTGATTTATTAAGCTTTCAAACTGAACGCTTCTGTTCATAGGCTTCCAAATTTCAACAGTTTACGGCTTCCAAGTTTTAAAAACAGTTTTCTCCACTTTTAACTATGAAATAACGACATTCAAGTATCTACAAGACTTCAAATTTCTCGTAAATTTTTATTTGATTAATAGTTTTTGTGGTTAATCGTAATCCACGATAATATTATTAATAAAAATGTAAAGATTTCATCTGCCAGTCCCAGCAAACAGCTGATTTAATAAAGCATTTTAATAATTACTATACGTAAGATTATCGAAGCATGACAAATTTGACGAATTGACTCTTCGATCTTAATATTAATTATTACAGTAGTAATACGTAATCTCTCATTTATATATCGATGTATGTTTGACTTACAGTGCGAGCTCAAATAATTATTTTAATTTGCAAAATTTGAGTCGCATTGTAAACTTTTTACTTTGTCTGGAAAGAAAATTTTTTGACGAATGAATTGATTTGATGTGATTGATAAAACGTATGAACGTGATTCTTAGGATTCTCTTTTAAACGGATATCTGCATTATTTATGTTTACAAAAATTACTATTTTCACTACCGAGGTTCGTAATTATTTGTCGAATGTGTTTCGAGTTTAAGCATTTAATAATAAAGGTTGCAAGATGTACACATGGATTTTAATTCAAAATTCCAATCACCGTTTTCCTTCTTTTATTTCAGTTTATTAAAAAGTATATTACAGCTGTAAAAGCTTTAATCTCACTTTAAAGTCCATTAATAGTAATATATTGAGATCAAAGTTCAGACTTAGAAATTGAATTACTAAAATTAATACTACACTCGCAAGAGTACTTCGGTTGAGAAACTTTCTCCATTTCCGGAAGTACTTCTATTTTGTTCGTCAGGCGTTTACTCCATTCCTGGAAAATAAAATTTTTAATACCAAGAATACATATGATCATTCTAAATTTTTGTTTTAAATCGGGCACAGATTTTAAGCCTAAATTCAACAAAAGAATTAAATTTTCAACTAAAAAAGAGTTTATAACAAAAGGGATGAATTTTAAACACAAAAAGATGAATTTTCAACAAAAATAAATACATTTTGAACGAAGCACATTTATTAAGCACCAAATAGTTGAATTTTTGTTGAATAATTAAATTTTTAAATAAATAGCTAAATTTTCAAGCCGAAATTTTTTTTTTTAATTTTCAAAAAAACTTCATAAAACGCTAATTTTTTAAAATAAGAAAGACGACTTTTCTATCAAAATACAATTTCTAGTTTTCAACCAGCTCAATTAAAGGAGAAAAACGATTTTTTAAGGAAATAGTTGACATTCAAACAGATGAATTTTCAACAAACTAGATTAATTTTTTAACCGAAAATAATGACTTTTTCAACATTTAAATTATAAATTTCCAACCAAATATGGAACAGTTACATTTTCAGAAGAAAAAAAATAGTTTTTAACGAAACAAAAAATGAATTTCCACCAAAGAAGTTTAATTTTTTACTAAATTGTTGAATTTTTAATCCAAAAGACGATGAATATAAAAAACTTCATTTATTAAAAGGTAGTTTAACTTTAAACGAAGTAGTTAATTTTTCAACCAGAAAGATAAAATTTTAACAGAATAGTTTAATCCTCCACCAAAAAGATGATTTTTTAACGAAACCGTTGCATTTTTAACCAAAAGGAATGAATTTTCAATTAAGTAGATTAATTATCTAAAAAAGGCGAATTTTCAACAAAATATATAAATTTTTAGCAAAATAATTCAAGCTTCAACTAAAATAGATCAATTTTCAATTAAAAATTTCAATGTTGAACCAAAGAAAAAAAGAAATATCAAACTTTTAACCAAAGATGTAAATTTTTAACTAAAATAATGAATATTTTTAAAAAATCACTTCACCAAAAAAGTTCAACATTCAGTTCTAAAGATGATTTTTTAACTAATAAGGTTAGTTTTATAAAAATGAAATAATTAAAATTTCAATCAAAACATTTCAGCCAAAAAACAAAAAGCATTTTTAATTAAGTAGTTCAACTTTTAACCAAATGGTTTAATTTTTGACCAAAAACTACATTTTTAACCAGAATTTTCAACAAAGAGGATTCAATTTCTACCAAAAATATAAATTTTCATTTCAATTGAAAAGAATTAACATTCAAGTCAAAAAGATAATTAATAACAAAATTCAATTTATTAAAATTCTTTCAGTCAAACAGCTGAATTTTCAACTGGAAAGGATCAATTTTCAATTAAAAATCTCTAGGATTGAGAACAACAAAAAATGCGTTTTCAAGAAAATATTAAAATTTTCAACTGAAGAGATGAATTTTCAACTAAAATAATGAAAACTAAAAAAAATGGATTTTTAACAAAAAAGTTAAACGTTCCATCCAATATAAGATTTTTTAACTAAGAAGATTTATTAAAAAAAAAAAATGAAAAAGTTAGGAAACGTAAAAATTTTTATAAAGTCAAAATACATTTTTTGTTATACTATTGGTGTTAGAGCAAAATATTGAACAAAAAATAGATGTACACAAAAAAATTCATTTTGAGAAAATACACCATTTCTCTTTAGAATATTTTATATAAAAGCAAATTTGACGAAAAGTAGCCTTTTTGGCCTTCTAAATATTTATGTAAAATCAAAAAAGAGACTTCAATGAAATATGGTAAATATTTTTCCTGAAACTGTTCCCTGAAAGGAATAAAAATAAAAATCCACATAAAAATATTAAAGTATCTTACCTCAAGGAGAGCTACATGATAGCAAAGTACGTCCTTCGGCATCAAATTATCTCTCGCAAATTGACGACCAGTCCTGGAAATTTTATGCGCAGTATCGTCATTTTCTTTAGTCCATTTAATTTTCTCAACCAGATCTGATAAATCGCTTTTTATTGGTACGTAGTGTTCGCCTGGTGTTAGTTGTTTGTAGAAAAATTCGTGATATCGAGAATCTTGTTTAAAAACCAGTGAACCACCGGCCAATAAGTATGGAAATCTATAGGCTGCCACTGTTCCATCGATATTTAATTGGTACTTGTACTATAAAAAAAGAGGAAGTTCACACTCAAGTTTTGAAATTTGAGTTCCTACATTTAAATATGTCAAAACTCGTCAAGTAGGGTTGCTAAAAGATCTGGAAGTCATGGAGTTTTTTTAAAATTACGGGAATTTTCTTATTAGCGTCTATTTCATAGCCTTAATAATTACTTTACGGCAAATTTTGAAATCGTGAATTGATACAAATTATTTTTTTTATTATTAAAAATGATATGATTACAATTTCTAATTTAAACAAAATTTTATGATAATATTAATGAGAAATTGTTGAAATTAATTAATGATTGAAAATATTTTATATTTGTATTAATTCAACATTGTCAAAGTGCGGTAAATTACTCTACGGTCAGTAAAATATGTTAAAATTTAAGTGAAATAACTGCAGACTTGATAATATATTCCTAAGAATTCATGGTCAAAATATATTCCATGCTCAACAAAACGGTTTAATTTTCAGCAAAAAAATTTCAAACAAGTAGTTGAAATTTCACGAAAAAGAGACGAATTTTGAAGAAAAAACATAAATTTTGAAACAAAATAGTTGAGTTATAAACCTACAAAGATGAATCTTCAAACAAATGGTGGAATTTAACAAAAAAAATATTAAACTTCAATTAACAAAGAATTTGCATTTTCACCAAGTAGTAGCATTTTTAACGAAAGGAGGGAGTAATAATTCTGAATTAAAAAATATAATAGTATAATTTTAAATTAAAAAATATACACATGAAAAAGATGAATTTAAAAACAAAAAATAAAACTTTTCTAATAAAAGATGAATTTTCACTCCGAAAGGACGAATTTACTACTAAAAAAGATGAATTTTCAACAAAACAGTTACATTTTCCACACAAAAGATATGAACTTTTTTTTAATTCGTTGAATTTTCAATAAAATAGTAGAACTTTAAACAGGAAAGGATTAATTGTAGACCAAAAATATAATAGTACACTTTTTAATAAAAAATAATGGATTTTGGACAATAAAAGATCAATTTACAATCAATAAAGATGAATTTCCTACCAAAAGATGAATTTTTAATTTAAAAGGATGAATTTAATATCTAAAAAGGCAAACTTTCAACAAAACAGTTCAATTTTCCCAAGAAAAAAATGAATTTCTAACAGATTAGTTGAATTTGTTTACAAAATAATTAAATTTGCAACAAAACAGTAGAATTTTAAACTAAAAAAAGATTAATTCTTGACCAATATCAAAATAGTTGATTTTTCAATTTAAAGTAATTAAAATAAAGGCAAAAAGGATAGGTTTTTAGAAAATAGTTACAGTTGGAACAAAATAATTAAGTTTTCAAAAAATAGCTACATTTTTAACCAAAATAGATGATTTCTGGACGAAAAATATAATAGAAGACTGCAAATTTAAAAAAAACTCAAAAAAAAGATTACTTTTCTAGCAAAATATAAATTTGAAATCGAAAAGGACGAATTTTCGATTCAAAAGGACGAATTTTCAAAAAAACAGTCAAATTTTCAACCTAAAAAGGTTACCTTTTAACAAAAGAGTTTAATTTTAAAATAAATAGTAGAATTTTTAACCGAAAGAGATAATTTCTGAATCAAAAATATAATAGTAGACTTCAATTAAAAAGAATGATCTTTAACGCAAAAAAAAATGAATTTTCAACCAAAAAATATTACTTTGTTACGAAAATATACATTTTCAATCCAAAAGGACGAATTTTCGATTCAAACAGATGAATTTGTAACATAACAGTTAAATTTTCCAACAAGAAGATGAATTTTTAACAAAATAGTGAAATTTTCAATAACAAAACCAGTAGAAATTTAAACCAAAAGAGATGAATTGTGAACTAAAAATATTATAGTAGATTTTTCAATAAAAAAATCTTTAGTTTTCAGCCATAAAATATAAGTTTATAACTAAATAATATTTATATAATAAAATATGGATTTTCAATTCAAGAGGATGAATTTTCTATCCATAAAGACGAATTTTCAACAAAACAATTAAATTTTTCACTAAAAAAATTAGTCGAATTTTGAACAAAAAAAAATCAAATTTTCAACAAAATAGTAGAATTTTCAATTTAAAAAAATCAACATTGTGCCAAACAATATAAGTTTTTTACCAAAAGATGAGTTTTCAAATTATAAGGATGAAACTTCTACAGGGTATCTATTCAAATTCTGAACAAAAATTCCCTGACAATTCCAGGTTTCTTCCAGGTCTCTCAAGCGTTTTCCAAGTATGATTTTTCGCGATTCTTTTACAAATAATGTCCCTCATTAGTTTATAGGAATTTAATTACTATTACAAGATATTATTAAATATTTTAGCATGATAGATTAAATAAATAAATCAGGCTAAGAACATTATGAATAATTTGCATAAAACTTTAACTCATTTTTCTTTTCTTTACTTATAATTAAAATTTATTGCATATTTAGGTAAAATAATGTGAGTACTATATTAAAAATTAATTTGAACTGCTTCAAATTAATTTTCTACTAAAACGACGATTAAAAAAAATCATTAATTCTCAATCAAAGACTAGAATTTTCAACTGAAAAAGATTAATTTTCAAACAAATAGCTGAATTTTGAATAAAAAAATATCATTTTCTAACAAGAAAGACGATTTTTAAATTAAATATATGAATTTTTAATAAAAAAGTTGAATTATCAATTTAAGAAGACCCATTTTTAACTAAGCAGTTAAATATTCATCATAATTAATGGATTTAAAACTAAAATGATCAATGTTTATCTCAAATAAATAAACTTTAAACAAAAAGAAGAATTTTTGAGATGATTTAAATTTTGAATCAAGCAGTTTTATTTTTAACCAAAACGATAAAGTTTCAACTAAAATGATGAATCGTCAACTTAAATAGTTGAATTTGCAACCAAAAACAGGAATTTTCGAATAAACTGATGAGTCTCATTAAATTTCCAATGAAAAGTATTATTTTCAACCCAGAAGATTGACTTCTGCCAAAAAAGTCAACATTTTACATTAAAGATAATTCTTGAACCAAATAATAAATAGTTATATTTTGAGTAAAAGATAAATTTCTAATGAAAAAAATGCAACAAAATATTTAAAGTTTCAACTGGAATAGTTAAATTTTCAGTAAAAAATAATAATTTTCAGCCAAAGAAATAAGTGAATTTTTAACTTAAGACTAACTCCACCAATTAATTAAATCTTCATTTAAGAGAGATGAATTCGGAACAAAAAATGTATTACTTGATATTTCAACCAAAGCAAATTAAAATTTTTAATACAAAATAATGGAATTCAACCAAAAAGAATAAATATTGAACAAAATACATGAATCTTCAACTAAAACCGATCAATTTTCAACTAAAAACAGAATAGTTGAACTTTCAGTCACAAAAATTGACTTCAAACAAAAGAACGCGTTCTTCAATTTCATATTGCAGTTTAAAAGAATTAACTACGCTCTTGAAAAAAATCCGACTTAAAAAAATATTCTCTGAAATTTCCAGGTTTTTCTAGGTATATAAAATACCCTGACAATTCGAAGTTTTCCAGGTTTTCCAGGTAGGATAGACACCCTGATTCTACCTAAATAGTAAAAATTTTTCGACAAAACAGTTGGGTTCTTGAACAAAGAAGAAATAAATAAATTTGAACAAACAATTAAATTTTCAATAAAATAGTAGCATTTTTAACAAAAAGAGGAGAATTATAAACCAAAAATATAATAGTAGAGTTTTCAATTTAAAAAGGTAAAATTAAAAAAAGAAAACATTTTAATACAATAATCGATTTCTTTAAAAAAAGGTTAATTTCTTAAAAAAATAATTAAAGTTTCCACAAAATTGAATTTACAATAAATAGTTCAATTTTTAACCAAACAGTTGGATTTTCAACCTAAAAAGACGACTTTTCCTTCAAATATAGAGTTGCATATTGGATCCTATTAATTCGGTTCGTATTTGAACGAAAAAAAAACAAAAAAAAGGGCATGTTCTTTCAAAATGTGAGGAAAAAGAGGAATTCTTCAAGAAGAGGAAAAGAGGGGAATAAAAAAAAGTGTTAAACTGTGTAAAGCATTACCTCAAAAAAATTGAAAAACGAAATCGGTGTTTGTCCAGGGCCATACTTCTCGATTTCATCTCGGAAGAAGAAAAAGTTAGTGATCGATGCATTTATCAAGTCCGGATATTTCCGAGCAATGTCTATCAAATCTAGTCGTTCCCTTCGAGCATCTCGACCCCGCCAGAAAGCTTTGTTTTCTTTTTCTTCCCATGAGAGCTTTGTACTTCCTTGTACAGATAACATATCCAGCACCACCCTATTTTAAAAAATGATAAATATGATGAGAATCGAACGATATTAAAATTCCAGGATTCACAGACCGGTACCTCATGCCACTTTTCTTTCAATTAATTAACTCATGAGTTAATCAATAATCAATACAGGAAACATTTCTAAAGTGTCTTGATTTCTTTTGAAATATTTCAGGAAATTTTTAAAGATTCCAATCAATTTTGAACATATTTAAATATTGCAATATTGCAAAAAAATATTAATAAATTTCATTAATATGTAGGGCATTTAAAGATTTAATCAATATTTCACAGGGTTTCATAATATTTTAGTGGATTTTAAAGTATTTATTCACGAGAAGTGGGATTTTTACAGGATTTCAAAGGGTTCGATAATTTGAAGGAATTTCAAATTGATTGCAATATTTTAGGATAAAGAATTTTCTAGAATTTCGGAAAACGTGGAACAATTTTACAGGATCTATAAGGTTTTCATATATTTGAAAAAGATTTCACAGAATTTTATTAGATTTCCGACAATTTTAATGATTTTATGGGATGCTGTAGCTCTCAATGCATTTTACTTCTTTTTCGAGGATTTCAGGAAATATTATCATAGAATTTCACGGGAGTTTACAATATAATAGTGGATTTCAAAGAATCTATTTACAAAAAGTGAGGTGTTTTGTAGGTTTCCAAAGATTTGAAGAAATTTGAAATTATTTTTTGGAATTCATACGGAATTCTTTTAATTCTCTCAAATTCTATTGAATTTTTTATAAATATTACTCAATTCTACTTAAGCCAATAGACTTTTTATAGTTTTTATTGCATTGATCCTAAAGGCTCAATTGATAAAATGATCAAAGAATTTGAAATCTTTTGAGGTATTTTTTCAAATACCTTGGCGTTTTCAAGGGCACTACAAATTTTCGAAGGATTTGAAATATTTTAGGAAATTTAAAAAGATTCCCTGAAATGTGTTGTTTATTTAAGCAGTTTGAAGGGATTTCTAAGACTGAAATATTTTAGGGTATTTTGAGATTCTAAGACATTTTCAAGAGACTTAAATAACTTCAAAGGGTTTTAATAATTTTAAGGGATTTTAATATTTGAATGGATTTTGAAGAATTTATGCCCATGAAGTGAGGAATTTCGTATAGGGTTTCAAAGATTTGAAGAGATTTTCAAATATTTTTTTGCAATTGATTTGGAATTCGCTCTGAATTATTGTTAATTGATTCTGAATTCTTTTAAATTCTTCTAAATTCACTCAATTTTTAAAAAGATTTTTCAAAAAGTTTTTGTTTAATTCATCTGGAAGTCTTTTAAACTCACCCATAATTCGTAGGCATTTCATCAAATTCTTTTGAATACCCTTCTAATTTTTCTAAACTCACTTCAAATTTACTAAATTCAATTATTTTTTATATATTTTTGAATATTTTCAATTCGCCTGATTGATTTTCCTAATTCTACTTCGATTTTAGTTATGAATTAAATCGAACTCTTCTGATTTCTCATAAATACCATTAAATATACACAAATTTTAATGAAATGAATGGATATTTTCCGATTTTTTAAATTATTACCGATTAATTGAATTTTTCAAAAATTGGTTTCCAAACATTAGTCACTTTTTTGGTTATATAAATTGATAGAGGTTTCAAGAGTAAAATTTAAGAAATGTAAATGAGATTAAAATCAAATTTAAAATCCTATTTAACGTTTAATAATCAAGGAAATGTGCAGAATTCCTGAAAATAAAGTCAAGAATCTAACGAGCTAATTTGAACAATAACCATAAAATGTTCCTATTGCAATCTGAAAAATATAAAAATTCTCTTTTTTCCCTAAAAAAAAGAGAAGAAAAAAATGTTTCCTTTGGACAAAAATAAAAAAAGAGGAAAGAAAAATGAGAAGGCAACCAATCAAATCCGATTTTGGTTGGTTGGTTGGTTGCCTTCTCATTTTTCTTTCCTCTTATTTATTTTTGTACAAAGGAAGAATTTTTTCTTTTATTTTTTTAGGGAAAAAAATATTTTTTTTCAGATTGCAATAAGAACATTTTATGGTGGTTGTCCAGATTTTAAGATATTTGAAATTAATTTTTGGAATTCAGCCAGAAATCCTATTAATTTACCCTGAATTCTTTTAAATTCTTTGGAATTCCCTTGAAAATATCTAAGCTTAATTCAAAGTTACTGAATTCAATGATTTTTTTCATAATTTAATTGTTTTCAATTCATTTCACAGAAATCAATGGAATTTTTCTGGTTTTTAGATTTTTTTTTATTAATTTAAACTCAGCTTGAACTGATTTGAAATCTTATAAATTTATTCTGAATTTGTTACTCTTTGTGCCTGACATTCTAGAGATTTAAACCAAATTTGACGTACCTTCCCATACTTTCCAACGAAGATTCCGCAATATCGTAAGTGGGGAGGAGGATATCCGCTGCCTCATCGGAACCACACCAGGAAAATATAGGGTAGATCAATTTCTTTTTTGGTACAAGAGGCCAGTCCCCCAGATTCATAAAAAATTCCACGTCTGGCAAAATGACCTTTCGTGCCAGCGATAGTAAAACGGAGTCCATGAATATTTTAAATCCTACGTGTTGTCCATAGCATCGCCTGTAAATCTGAGAGTCAGATGGTCACAATGCAAGACTTTTTTTATTTTTTTTTTAGAGCAGTGAAGAGATCGGAAAAATAAATACTTATCTAAGAAATCAGGGCGGTCTTTTAATCAATTAAAAAAATTCCCGGAGTTTTCCCGGTTCGCAAAAATTGATCGAAGTCAATTAAATAAAAAAATTCACACTCTAAACTCTCTAAAGCTTAAATGTTTCCATTTGAAGCAATACAAATTGAGCTGCAAATAATTTTAAGCAATTTTAAGCTGGAAACATTCTAAATTGAGCAGACATTTTTTTATAAGCTGAAAACTTCTTCTTAAATTAGAAGTTGAATTTTCAATTCAAATAGTTTCAAACTACTTAAGGGGGGAGATACATTTAGAAAGGGTAAAATCAATCAATTTTAATTAATTTTTTTAAGTTGATAAAATAAATGGATCAATTATTAATTTCAACATCTTTTTGCTGCATATTTAAAGTGTAAAAAAACATGAGATTTTATTTTTTTCTTACAAAATGGCGGCCCTGCAGAATATTTCCTTTAG